>WSXT02076764.1:0-12134 GCA_011762715.2 Neuroterus valhalla
ACATACATACATACATACATACATACATACATACATACATACATACATACATACATACATACATACATGCATACATATGTGCATGAGAAAATAATCCCTACAGCGAATTTCACTTACTATATTTTTCTATCAGAAAGCAGACCGTGAACTTTCACCTGACTAAGTTCAGGTCTGAAGCACGTAGGAAAAAAGTTACGATGATATGTTTGAACCATAAGACACACAAGCGTCTATAAGTTTGCAAGTTGGAAAAAAATTGTGGCCATTCGAAACATTTTATCATGACAAATGTTCAATTTAGACCGACCCTGGTTTCCAATGTCGATCATTTTCAAGTGTCACGTGTACTTGCAAGTGTGACAAACCTTACCAACCTTACCATTCTCGAGAAAATTGAGTCGAGTTTGCTTATTTTATGAGAGTTCGCTTGACACAATTCTTTATTGGTTCAAGACCAATAAAACACCCAAATGTTGGTTAACGTTCCCGTCAATAATAAGATAATAGTCAGTATAAATACAAGTCAAATCTACGTCACATCCTCTCAGTTCCAACTCAAGAAGTTCTTCGAATACTCGTTCTGTCTTTACACCATAATGCGGATTTTTGCTTGTTTTCTTATCCTAACTTTCATGATGTTTCTTTATTCTGTTGGTGAGTTGCATATATAATATAGTTAAAAAAACATGAATATGGTAACATCGAATACAAGATATCGGTCCGATTTGAAATAATCGTTCGACTTTATCGAACTTATTTCATTAAACTGCGAAATCTTGTATGTAGCACAAGAACAGTTTGCCTTATCGCTATCGAAGAATTCGATATGAGCTATATGTAATCATGTTATAAAATAGACTTTTCATCACTTTATGTTAAGAATTTGAGCCTCTGGATTTGATAAACCAACACTAAATTTGCTGCGCCAGTTAAGGCCGTTGGGGTTATTTCCTGGTGCTTTGGAAATCGTTTTTATTTTATGAAGTTGTCCAACATATCACTTTGTGAGAAATCGCATATTGCATAGTATTCCTACTTCCTGCCTCTCCTCTCCTTTCTATTCTGAACCTCATTCCCATAACTATTTTCCGTGCTACTACCTCCTCCTCCTTGTTGATATACCCTCGCACTTTGTTTTATCATGTTTTCTGCCCTTTCCTAATACTTTTCTGTTCTTCCTTTAAACTTCCGCCTCTTCCCATATCCGACCTGCTCTCCATCTCCTCAAGTCTTCTCTTCATCCTTTCTACCCATACTTCAATTTCCTTTCTCATCTGTTCCACTTTATCCCCTCTCTTTTTTATTATCGACATCCTCCTCATTCCTGCTTTATTCTTTCCTTCCTTTCTTTCATTTCGCACCTCTTACCCTGACGTCAACACCCAAACCTTTTACTCGCTCTTTAGTTCACCATACGCCTTGCCTCATCACCGTGATTTTTTCTATCAACAGCCCTAGTGTACCCTTATCAAACTGCCCCTTCCTTTTCTGAAGCAAAATGTCTTCCTCCTTACTTGCGTCAGATACTTTTCATTCTGCTTTTGTTTTTTACCCACACGTCCCTTTTTCTCCCAAACCTCACGGAAAACCCCCTTCCTCAAGTCAACAGCTCGATCTCTCAAAAATCAATTCACCTACTTTATTGTCAACCTTACCTTACTCTCTTTATTTGACTACGCTGAACCTCCCCAACACAATAAAAACTTCTTTTTATACTTCTAACTCACGTTAGGCATCCTCACTTACTCCTTACGCTTTTTATCTTACATTTTACTTACAACTTCAACACAAATTCTGTAAGATTCTGCAACTATTTGTGAATCAATTCAATGCCTCCTAATCATACTGTCCCTTCTCGGAACAGCATGAACATATGCACGTTTCTTCTAACGCTACATTCACAGTCACGTATGTTGGCGTGTTAAAAACAGAGTGTCATATTTCTGATACGCAAGATTAGAGACGCGTACGTGGTTACCTCAGAATCATACTCAAGTATCTCGCAACTGCGCGTTCGTTTACTATAATAATTTAGTATATTAAATGAACGCGCAGTAGCGAGATACGTGAGTATGATTCTGAGATAACGATATAGGCGTCTCTGATCTTGCGTATCAGAAATATGACACTCTGTTTTTAACGCGCCAACCAATGGTTCACATAATTTTCCATAAAATATCAGAGGTACAAAGTTTTGCATAAGAGAAGTAGACATTGTTTAAGTCTTTTGAATCAAACAACCTCTTTTTAACAATCTTCTCGGACGTAGCGACTTAGCCTGAAATACACTTTGATGCACGCAAAAGTTTGTCCAGTTATCATTACATCATCTTCAACACGATTTATCAACCCGAAATCATCAAAAGTCAAGGGCACATCATTTGTCGAATAAGATAATTTCTTATTTCACAAATAATTTGTATGGTGAGTTGATAAGCGCACATGGATACAAATGCAGCAGCCTCTACTGGGCAAGGGACATACATATGTCATCTGGTAAAACCCAGCATGCAGCTAAAATAAAATTGTGCACTCCATCGCTGATAGATTTTTGTTGAAATGTAATGCACTTTGTAAATTTTTTGCGCCACTCAAAATACATTTCAAGATGATCATTCACATTTATGTTCATTTATTGGTTCAAAACTCTATTTTGCCAAATCAAGATTATATTCCCAACATAATCTTATTTATCTTTCATTTGTCACTTGTACAGCCATCAAATGGATTCTGGAAACACTACGAGTCCTAACCAAGCGGTTCTTATCACGAACTTTAAAACCAATTCGCCAGTCAGTAGAAAAGGTGTTCGTGATGAGCCCTTGCTTTTTTTCAAATTCTTCATCTGATTCTACTATTCATTTACTATTAACCGGTCAATGACAGACTAATGGTATCGAAATAGTCATTTAATAGTATACTAATAGTTTTCCAATGGTAACTTAATAGTATATTTTCGTAAGGGCTCATCCACCTCCGCTACCAACATGCAAGTCCCATTGTGAGCTTACTCGAAATTCTATCGATAGTAATCAAAGCAATCAAACATTGCCTAACATTATTTCGATACTGCTTAACGAAAGGTTGAGTTTATTTTTTCTCGGAGAACTAATGAACTTTGAATAGTGCATTATCTCCAAAATAGTTTCACGGGTAACTTTTCCAATTTCTATCTAATAATATCTGTCTTTCATATCTTTATTATCTGTCTTTCAGTGCAAACTTTACTGAAAATATTGAATGAATCTGATTTTCTAAGAAATACATTTTTCCCTCATAAACAATGAAACATATAACTTTCCTGCAAAGGGAAAAAAGATGCACTATAAAATTCACTACAGAAGGATATGTTGAACAAAATTTTCCCTGGAAATGATTTTTTGAGGCAGAAGAGGTTAACCTAAACGGCCAGAAGCAGCCTAAAAATTTAATGTTAGATCATTGAATTCAGAGTATGATCAAACAGTTCGAGAGAACTGTCTTGTCGGGTAATATAGGATAATACAGTTCGTTTCGCAGCTTCTTTCCCGAAGTATTACGATTCGCTTACGGGAGTTCCTGCGTTGCCCGATCCTCGCACAAGTTTTGAACATACATGTATCGAATGAGCGTCGAGCATTGTCAGTGGCTGCGCGAGAATTTTGCGATTTCGAGTGGAATCGTCCACAAGTTTTATTTTCAAGCTCAAATTTGTGCGTTGTAAGGACTTGCCCTTAGATGGAGCTAGCAGTTTGCTCAAATCGGGAACTGAAGCCAGTGACCAATACACGCGCGCTGTGTGTGATTGGCACCATTGACGTGAATCGTTTATTCTACCAGTCTGCACCATAACATAATAATAAAAAAGCGAAATTACGAACTTTAATATTCACTGAGCAATATTACAAAAAACAGTGACATCCCCATAAAAAAAACTTTTTAAAATTTAAAGAAAAGATTGTCGGTTAACACAGAACAAAAGACATTGGTTCCATGACTATTGGCAAATATCGGCAAATTACAAGCAACAAAAAATAATGATGTCACATTATCGGGCAGACCATATTTATTTTTCAGTGTGACTTTTTTGGCATGCTTACTCAACGGTGATTAGAGGAAGTGAGAAAGACTACATACCATTCAAAAATTTACAGAAAGGCCCGACAACCCGCTTGGTTTTATGGAGCATATACTTGTAACATATTTCAGAAATTGCAACGAAAAAATGTGACATTCCATTGCTCAGGCATAGAGTTATAAGATTCAAGAAAGTTGCGTATTGCTCTAATTTTAGTGGGCGTACCAGAAAAATAATGCGGTTTTTGAAATAGTGTTCTTAGATTTACAATGAAATTGGTGTCGCATATTTTTCATATTACCTTCATTATCATACAACAAGCAGGTTGCCGGGCCTTTTTGTAAATTTTTGAATGGTATGTAGTCTCTCTCACTTCCTGTCATTGCCATTGAGTAAGCATGCCAAAAAAGTCACACTGAAAAATTAATATGGTCTGCCCGACGATGTGATATCATTATTTTTTGTTGCTTGTAATTTGTCGATATTTGTCAATGGTCATGGAACCAATGTTTTTTGTTTTGTATTACCCGACAAACTTTTTTTAACTTTCTATATAACACTGGTTCTCTACAGAATCTCGCGACTAACATAATACATTTACAATCTGAATTAGAGCGTTGCATACCAGAAAACACTTGAAGCTTTTGGACACATGATCAACTGCCACGTGTATTTTTAAATATGGCAAGTCTTACTAACCTTATGATTTTCAAGAAAATTAACCGAAACGGAGCATCTCACTCCAAACAGTTAGAAAATATGTCATTATCATCGTACCTATTTTATCATGCTGTGAAATTTTGTGCAAAAAAACAGTTTTATTTATTATCATTGAAGTATTTTATATAAAGTATATTTTTTCATGTAAGGAAATTAACTTTTCATGAGTATTTGTCCTAAAAATTGAACCTCTGGATTGAGTAATCCGGCTCAAAATTTTCCACATCAATTCAGTCATCGCTTCGGGCCATTTGAGTTGATCCCTAATGCTTTAAAAATTGTTTTTCAAGAATTCAGTTGTTCAACATATTAGTAGGCAACATATTACTAGGCCATTCCCTCGCCATTGCCTACTCCTCCTGGTTCCTATACTTTGCCACATTTTTTTAGCATTTTATTGACACTTCCACACACACTTCTCTATTCTCCCTCTATCCTGCTGCCTTCTCCCATATCCAAATTGCCCTCTACCTCCGAAAGTCTCCCATCTATTCCTCCCTTCCACGACCTGTTTTCCTCTTCTATCTGTCTATTTTTATCCTCTCTTTTCTTTCTTGTGGATACCGACACTTCCCCCATTCCTTTTGAATTCCCCCTCAAACCTTTTAGCTCTTTTTCCTATTTCTTATCTCTAATCCTGACGTCCTCACTCATATCTTCCACCTGCTCTGTAGTTCCCCTTACGTTTTCCCTCAGCTCTCTTAATCCCTCTATCAACAGCCCCAGTGTACCCTCGTCCAACTGCCTCTCCATTTTTGTGGGTAATCTACGCTTTCTACTGCTTTCCTGAGATAAACTCTTTACCGCGCTTTTCGTCGACTCTCTTCACTGTCTCTCTTCCTCTTCTGAGAGAAGATCCCTTTCACCCACTCACGCTAGGCTCTGTGTATCGTGCCTTCTTGTTTTCCCCGTGTGCCCAGTTCAGCCACTTCTCATACCCCTGAGCTTCGTTAGGCACTAGGTCACGTGCTGCTGCCTACGGTAGCGTGTGGAGTGATCCTTCCCCCATCAACCTCACTTAACGCCCGGATTTCTTCCTTCTCTAGCTTGGTAACTCCCCCTTCTCCATTAATTAATTGAGATTCCTTCACCTCCTTCACCCGACAAGTCTCCTCACTTGGCTGCTGTCTTTTTCTACTACCTCTGTACTTTATCCTATCAGCATTCTACCCTCATGAGCCCTTGCACACATCCCTTCCTTTCCCCAACCTCAAGGTTGGGGAAAGGGTTACCCACACTCCTGCTCCCCTCAGCAGCTCGATCCTTCAAAAACCAATTCACCTTCCTCCCTGGCAACCTAACCTCACTCTCACCATTCAAATACACCCCACCTTCCCAACACAACAACTACTTTTTCTCCACCTAAATCACCTCATGCACCTTTTCACTTACCTCTCGAACTTTTACTATAAACTTAACCCACACTTTCAACACAAATTCTGTAAGACTCTGTTACTACCTGTCGCTCAGCATGCCTCCACAACCGCTAACAGCATGCGAGTCTCATTTTGGGCTTACTCTAAATTGCGTCGATTCACGAAGCAGCTAAACATTGTCCAAGTTCGATGGGCGATCTTTGAAAGAAGTATTCAATCCAAGAGAATCCATACTTCATAAACTATCATTTCGATTCTGATACATTCGAGTAAAGGAGTGTATCATAAGTTTTACAGGAACCGGTAGTTATGTGAAGTTCAGAATTTTACCAGTAAATACCGTTAAAATACAATGAATTATATAAATCCAAGATTTCCTCGGAATATTTCTATTTTTCGCAAAAACTCCTGAGGCTCTCAAAGTTTCAGGATTCCAGGAAATTTCATGATCATTAGCAACACTTATTCTAGGCTCGCTATCCAACAATCAAATAAGCAATGCTCTCAAAGTACCGATGCACTAAACTGAAGCATCGACTCATGAAGTACTCGAGTCTAGTATCAATTCAAGTCAGAAATTTCCGAACCTCGAAAAGTTCGTTTTCACAATAAGTTTGTCAGGATATAAAATTGCGGAAAGATTTATGATTTTTATTCACTCATGATCGTTATCTGAATAATCTACGGAAAAACTCTTTCTTCGAAGAAACCTTGCCCTAGCTTTGAACGAAAAACTGACCCTTTGCTTTGGCAACTGCTTTCTGATGCGACCAGACAAAAAAATGGGCGATGCCGTCGGATGCGTATTCATTGAACTCGAGAAACACCTCATTCTAAATTCAAGAAGAATCAGAATTTGGTCTGCAGGCAACCATTTTATTGCCTAAATCTATACAAAATCGACTCAAGACATGAATATTTCTCTTCGCGGCGTAGAAATTTATCTTGCTCCGTCTTGAAAATGAAACGTTGAATTTCGTCTCCACTACGACTTGATTTGGGGCAATACAAATGAGAACCAAGACGAAGCATTTTTATTTCGGTAACCTCCAACAACACTTCCTATCGCAAGAATTCTAAAGGAAATACTTCACTTACGAGAAATCACGACAGAAATATCACAAAATATCATAGCTGGGCAAAGTGCAGCGCAGGTAACTGTGACGGTGCGTGAATTCGGAGCTCTTTGAATGAGCCCGTACTATAGTAAGCTTTATGTCCTTTTGTCAAACTATGCACTATGTTCCCGACCACTGTCGGTCCTGAGACTCTGCAGGAGGAAATTGACTCAAGCTTTGCAGCCTCAGCCATCCCGCTATCACCCCTTAGCTTTAATTTTCCTATCACAATGCTTGTGTTTGTGACTATTATGTTAGCTATAAAAAGCTTGGAAACGTGATATATAGGTAAAGATATAATTCAGAACTGTGAATAAGATTCGATGGAAATCAAATTCAATTATTCCGGGAGGAAATTCCATCTCTTGGTTGTATATTCAATTACTTAGCCAAAAATTCATTCCTCTGTTTGAAAATAAGTTCGTTCCTTTTGAATTAATGTTTTCCAATACAAATTTTTCTATCATTTTTTTCTTGAAAATTCTATAATTTGTATTTTTTGATTCCATATTTTCCTTTGGAGATACAACAAGTTTGTTAATAAATTCATCTTTTTTCTCTAAGAATTGATCGCTCGGAAATTAATTTCTTCTGGTAAAAACTGGAGCTGTTTCGCTGATGATCACTGAAGTCCTAATGTTACAATATCCTACTGTAAATTTGATAAAAACAGCTATATTTCACACCACAAACTGCAGCGTTTTTTGAGAAAATTGTTAATCGAATATTCCTTGTTTTTTTTTACAGAATCAAGTTCCCGTGAGATAAAGCTGGTAGATAGGGTTCGACCTAACGACGAAAAAGTAAAAACTCAAGGATTCGTAATGATTGACGCAACAACTGGTGCTCAGCTGCACACGCTCACACGAGATGAAGTTCATTTATTTGCAAGGACCGGCCGCCTCCCAAAAGTCCCAGGTGAACATAAACACGTTGATACTTTTACCTTTTTTTTACAAATGATCCATCGTAACGGAACTTTCAGTGGGACCAATCTCCCTTTCCAGTCGTTTCAGACTTAAGTTGTGAGAGATGTTATTCGAAAATTAGATCATTCGCCTCCATAGACCCTGAATTTGGAAACTGTCTTACTGATTCTATTGATAGCCAATCGGAAAGGGGACATTATATGAAAAAAGCTCGAACCTAGACAAGGAAAGTAGTCTTGTCGGAAAGTACTGTGACAGATGGGGGTATTAGTGAATGTTACGAACATCAATAGAAACTTTATAGGTTAAAAAATGAATTTCGTTATGAACTTCTTCTTTTATTTATATTCGACAAATATTTCCTTTTTCTTGTTTCTACACTTGAATATCAATATCATTGATTAAATCTTAGAAGGATAATCTAACTAATGCGGGTTGAAATATAATCATTTTCCCCACTAAAGAGTTCAACTGTTATATTTGTTGTCGAAATTTCATTTATAGCACTGCGTGACTTAAATGCGCACTTCAGTATCGCCTATCCGTGACTTAAACAGGTTATTACGGCACCGTGCTTATGACCCTCGCTACCGCTCGGGCCCTAACTTCACGGTGCTGTACTGACCTATTTCAAGTCACGGATAGACGAACTGCAAGTGCGAATTTAAGTTATCCAGTACTATAAAATGTTGTACGATACTTGAGACTTAAGTGGCCTATTTTGGTACGGCGTGTTTATCACCCTCGTCGGGCGCTAACTACACGCCGTGACAAAATGGGCCACTGAAGTCACACGTATCGTAATGTACTTGGTGGAGAATCAGTCTTTCCGATTCGAAATGCAACTACTTCCGGTGAAGAAATTGGTAGCTGATTTGCATCTTTTTGGGCAAGAGGGAATCAGGCAAGGTAGCAGCGGGTGGTTTTTCCTCGATGTCGACTCTTAGGAGGATCGTCAGTTCTGAAATCACTGGCTGAGTTGAAAACAGAATTTTTGACGATTATAAAGGTACCGCATTCTTTTTTCTGCTTTGGATGTAGGGAGTTTTCGACTGAGCCTGGACCACAAGTTGCGCCTAGGACTGAAAGTAATTTAAGGGCTACTAAATTCTGGCGATGTTTTGGACGAGAGCAAACACCTCTTACTCGGTCAGAGCGTTACATTTCTGAGTGATTCGAGGTTTCCAGGGTATCGGTGGTGTTTTTTGGGCCGATAGTGAACTTTGATGACACAGGAGTAATACCCTAAAGGCTCATGCATGTTTTAATTCCGGGAGCTTGGGCGTCGCGTCAGGGATTTCGTGTCACTAAACCTACTCGGGAGAATTTTTGCACTGCTACCCTGCCCAGGTGAAACGTTCTTTCCAAAAGTTCAGGTGACGCCAAAGCCTTTGTCAAGGCGTTTTCAATCGTGCATGCCTGAGCTTTATGGAACGCTGATGAGATTCTTCGCGGTGACTGGGTATTCTGCCGATCTGGGAGAAATCCCTTACGTGAAAGCCAGGCATGCTCGAATGCAAACGCTCATGCAAGTTTACAAGACATATTTTGATCCGCATTTTTTGGTTATCCCAAATGGGCTAGGGTGATGCGCACCAACATGAAGATGCTTACTATTTTTCTTGTAAGCCTCCATGAAAAAGTAAGCTCTCGTAGATAGCAGGTCCTTTCAGAAAAAACTCGAAATTTTCGAACCGCGGCGGCAATGAATTTCTCCAATGGGACTTAAAAAATTGCTCAACACAGTTTTTATACTCATGCAACAGACAACAACGACGAGTATTTAGTTTTGTGTTCCAGCAGGCCTAAGCCTTAACGGGAATCGGCTCTGAAGCTGCTGAAAATGTGGCATGCAAGCAAAAGAAAATCTTAATAAGGAGGCAGTGAGGTTAAGTTAAAACCAAAGAGTTCATTCGCAGTTCATGTTCAATGTATATGTGACCGTCCCGATTATGCTTGTGAAAGAAATACCAGTTTAAACAAGATTTACAAGAATCAAAAAAGTATAATAGGTCACAATTCGAAACCGATTTCCTAGTTCCTCTTCAAGAAAATACGTTTTAATGACTGAAACTTATTTTTCTCAATTAGGGCCAGGAGAAAGGGTTCGAGATGTAAACAATTGCTCGTCTGCGACCTCTCACAAGTACATATTTTTTCAAAGGGAGAGCTAGAAAAACAGTTCTTTCAAAAACACATTTGGGACACAAGATAAGATAAATTCTCTATGATTCATGAAATTCAACGAAGGTGTACAAATAACTATTAAGTCAACGACCATCAGAACAATTATCACTATTTTAGGGTCATGTTCCTCTATAGAGACTTCATCCTATTGATTTTAGATATTTTGAACGGATTGGCAAAATATGAATCATTCAAGCATGAGATTTATGAAAGATCTTTTGGAAAAGTTTTGTTCGTTTTCGGAGCAATGGGTTTTGAAAACCAACGAAAATAATTTTTCTTGATTCTGATCTTGCATCTACGTATAGAGTATTTTATCACAACGTCACACTCAGTCGATAATGTCCGACATAGTAGAACGATTTCATGTGGTGGGAACTGAGGAATCGTTTATATGATTTTTCGGCAAAATTCCGATGTAAGTGCCGAACTGATAAAAAAAGTTCGCTATGTTTCTGCGTTTGGAGCACAGAATTTTTTTAACTGTAAATTCATAAATTGGTATTTTGAACATCATATTTCTTTGGTAAGAAACTGAAATCGGTAATCGAGAAGATGCTCACCCATTGTAAAAAAATGTCATATGAAATTGAAAAACAAAAATATTTTACAATTTCTCCACTGCTTATGCACTGCCAACGATAATTTATCACACTTCATATGAACCATATGTTGAAGAAATTAATTACGACGGACTGGCGTGGGCTAGCGAGGGAAGGTGGCTTCCCAAGTCTATGATCAGTCAGAAGAGAATAATTCTGTCCACAAAAATGCAAAGGAGCTCAAATGCCGAGGCAACCAAATTGTATAAGAAATTGGGGGGGGGGGGGGAAGGGTTGGAAAAATCATCACAGATGTAGCCTCCGGAAGCTACGATCAAGATGTTCCCCTCAGAACCATCGATCCCGGCGCAACTGGAGGTGGTACGTCATCCGACTCGTCACTTCCCACAACACTAGAAGACGATCGAGGCGAGACAACATCGGTCTACACGCAGGAACGCAAGGAGATATCACTAGTCAGCACAATGGCCCAGAAGGAACTGACTGCAGGAGAGAAGCAAGCACCAGCCCTGGGTGGAAGAGCGCGCGAACGCTGGCCTCCCTACTCCTGACGATTGATACAGGGAAGACTCAGAACTAGAGTGAACCTACGAAGGACACATAATACCGCGGAACCGCAGCTGCAAATCGAATCCAAACTCGACTCCGACGTAAGCCAGTAGCAGCAGATAAATTATAAACACAATGCTTAAGAGTCAAACTCACTTTATTGTGCTATGGTAGAGATAGTCTCTATTAATGTTTGTACACTGGCACTTGATACGGCAGCTTATGTTTTATTTGCGATTGCAGTTGTTCTTTTGTGCAATGCCTGCATGTTGGACTCCATAAAGATGTTTGATTTTTTTCCATAGGGAATTCTCGTTGAGTTAGAAATTTCATCATAATATATATTAATAATATTGGGGTTTCCATGCACGATAGAATATTTATTTTTAGTGTTAGGCCTTGCAATCACGAGTGAACATTTATTCTGGAGCAGTGGAGTTTACCAATCATTTGAAAGGCTTTTTTGCATGTATGTAGAAATAAGTCTTCATGGTTGAATTTCTTTGTTTCTTTTTAATTACCATATTTTATTCTGAACTGAAATATTTTTTTGTAAAAATATACACGGAGAGAACTGTCTAGCGAAAGTAGCACCGAAGTTCGTCCTTTATTTGCACGAAATTTCAACGCGCTTA
>WSXT02076786.1:0-12134 GCA_011762715.2 Neuroterus valhalla
ACATGAATCTCACAATTTTAGTAAATAAGTTTTGTTATCGAATTGCTGTACAAATTTTCTCATTGTTCCTTTTTGAGAGTTTTTCATATATTCTTCCAAAAAAAAAAGAGAAATCATATGCATAATCGTTTAAAATTATATTGAAAAATAGTAAATAATTGAAATGCCAATAAATAATAATCAAAGTGTTATCAAAAAATTTTCATTTATTCATTTTCAATCACCAAAGAGTTTTAACATTTTTGTCCTATTTTATATCTACAAAAAGCTATTTTCATTATAAAAACGTCTGATTCAATGACAAATTGATTTCAATTCTTCAGTGACCCTGAAGCCAATTTTACTTTTAACATACAAATATTATTTCAGCTGAAGGTCGATACAACTCCATCTTTAACGATAAGTTTGAAAACAAGAAAAATTCAAAATAAAAATAACAAATAAGAGATAATTGGCCTATAAATCATGCACAAAAAAATTGTCAAAATTATATATAATTGAAAAAAAATAGAACAGAAAGAGGAAAAATATTGAGCTCCATTCCATCAACGAAACTTGGAATAATTTAGTACGACACAGCGCTCGCAATCCAGCACTACCAACTACCGCGGGACTTCAAGGCGCTGCGGTGAGTAAACAATTGCTTTTACAAAAAAAAATTTTGAACAAAACTTGTAGAAAATCGTGTGAATTACAACTTTTGTTCAAAAAGTTTTGCGATAGCACCGAAAACAAAAAAGACATTTGATCTAAAAGAATTTTCAACACTCTTTTTATTTTTATAATCGATTTTTAAGCAACAGATAAGCAAAATACGAGAAAATATCAAATATACTAATTTGTGGATCTTATTTTTCTCATTAAAAATGGTATGTTCTATTTTCTTGATTAAATTAAAAATACGACTCTTATACGCGATACAAGAAATCATCCCTAATTCAAGATGGCGGACAACCTGCAAATGGTTGATGGTCGAAAACTTGGATTAAAGCTTCCTATATGGTATCCTAAAGATGGCAAAAAAAATTTTTCTTACCCATTGAATTGCAATAATACACATAGGAATCCGACTAAATATACTGGACTACTATGAGGGGGAAAAATGAGCAAAAACAAAATTTTTACCATCAACTTGTATTGGAGTTCTAAATCTCATTATTCTTGGAAACAAGAATTTAAAATTCATTCATTTTTTTGATTATTTATTGTTCCCAGTAAAGAATGTATATCTTTGATTGAAAAATCATCTTATGCTGAAAGTTTTTTTTTTCCTTGACATTTTAATCATTCAGGGTGGCGACTTGACCGGGAAATTACCGGGAAAATATTTTAAAAACCGGGAGTTTACTTGACTCAACCTAGACTATTAAAAATTTTACCGAAAAAATACGAGAAATGACTGTAATGTAACGCTCCTTTAATCTGATTTTCAAAGTATTTGAATACATCTAACATATACGTCATGAGAGGAAGAATTTCTTCTTTTTCCATGATAAGAAAAGCGTTTTACAAATTTTTCGCTCTGTAAGATTTTTTTAGCTGACTCAAATTTGATAATCAAATTGATGATAGCCCAAATATACAGAAAGAATTATTATCTAAATTTTCTCGAAAAAATGGGTTTATCACGTTTTATCTACTTTCCTCATTTATCTGACTTGAGACATGGAATTTCAGGAAATAATTATAGTTTTTATTTTAGGACAGGGAGTTTCAGTGAGGAAGTATAATTTCACTTGGAGCAGGGAATTTTTCACATGGAACGAGAACTATTCGAACTAATTATAATTCGGATTTAGAAGAGAGGAATTTAAAAAAATCGTTCCTCCAATCCAAAATTCTTCGCGATTTTAGAGTTCCCTCTTCCTAATTTTAAATAAATAAAGTACTTCTAGCTTGTTCACATTGTTCATTGCAAATTCAAGTGTAAACTTGTTCGTTGAAAATCAAATTTCCTTCTTAAAGTTTCATTATTTCGATTCAAAATTCACCTCTGGTTGAAATCGTAACTACTTTGTTAAAAATCAATTCATCTTTTCTGGTGAAAGTTCAAGTATTTAGATGAACGTTGATTTTTTAATTTTGGAATTAAACTATTTCTTCGAGAATGAACTTCGTGGAAAGTTTGCCTTTTCTGTAGGAAATTAATCTTTATGGTCAAACATTCATCTTTTTGCTTAAAATATACATCTATTAATTTGAACATTCATCATTATACCTGAAAATTTATTATTTTCTTTATTTCGGTGAAAATTTGTCTTTTTGAATTAAAAATTGGATTATCTCGTTGAAACTTCACATATTTTGTTGAAAAATCGATTTTTTGTAGAAAATTATCTTTTTCTTTGGAAGTTAATATTCTTCCTTAGAAATTCTTCTTTACGGTTAACAGTTCAAGTTATACTGTTAAACATTTTTCATTTTAGTCGAACATTCATCTTGTTGGAAACTCTTTTGTTTGGTTTACAATTAATTTTTCAAGCCAAAAATGTCACTATTACATTTTAGTTTGAAAATTTTCATTTTTGTGGTTCGAATTTCAAGCACTCTTTTGAAACATTGTATCTCGGGTTTAAAATTCAACTACTTCAGTTAACAATTTACGATTTCATTTTTGATTCTTCGTCATTTTGTGCATAAATGTAATAATTTGTTTGAAAATTTTGTTTGTTGGAAGATAGTTTTTTTTTGTTATAAGTAATTTTTTCAACTGGAAATTTAACTTATTCCATTTTCAAAATTCCATCGTTTCTTTGAAAAATCTATTTGTTTAGTTACACATTTTTTTAGTTTAAAATTGGATCAATCAAATTTTCATTTAATAATCTTTTTCAGTAAAAGTTGCTTTATCTGTTCGACAGCTGAACTCCCCCAGTTAAAGATTCTTTCTTTTAGTATAAAACACTTATGCTTGGTTTAAAATTCTTTTTTTAAACCAAAAATGTTACTGTTTCATTTTAGTTGAAAATGGTTATTTTTGGACTTTGAAATTCGACTATTTTGTTAAAACATTATCTTTTCTCTTAGAAAATGATTCTTTCCTTTTGGAAATTATTCTTCTTGTTGGAATATTCACCTTTATGATTTGAAATTGGAGTGCTCCAGTTATATATTTATCTTTTTAGTTGTAAATTCATCTTCTTGTTTTTAAAATTGAACTGTTCTGGTTGAAGATTCATAATGTTATTTGAAAATTCATCACATTGGTTAAAAAATGAACTATTCTGTTGGAAACCTTTTTTTATTTTGTTATCGTAAATTATTTTTTCAATTGTAAGTTTAACTGTTTCAATTTTTGTGAAAAAGGATATTTTTTTGTTGAAAGTTAGATTATTCTTTTCAAAATTGATTTATTTTGCAATGTTTGATCTTTGTGTTAAAGGATGTTCAGAATGAACGTCATGGATAAAAATAAATGTTTGCGTTTTGCGACAAATATAAATATGCTACTCCTAGTTGACCGGGAAAATTGACAAACATGACCGGGAAGAACCGGAAAATAACCGGGAATTTGAAATCGTCCGCCGAATCGCCACCCTGCTTCTGATGGAAGTTTATTTTTTCCTTGATATTTTATTCATTATTTTAGTTAAAACTTCATCTCTTTGGTTGAGAAATGATTGTCCTTATGATAGAAAGTTGACGTTCTTGGTCGAATATACATTTTTTATTTTGTGAAAAATGGAGCTGTTTTCTGCAAGATTCTACCAGATTCTACTATTGTGTTGCAAACTTGTTTTATCTATTCAAATCGGCTGTTCTTAATATTGAATTGAAATCTTGTTTGATTGAAATATCAACTACTAAATGATTGTTTGAGAATCCATTTTTTTTTCCAAATATAATTTACTTGGCTAGAATTTGAACTTCTCTGTAAAAAATAATGTTTTTTTCTTGTTCAAAATGTTTTTATTTGGTCCAAAATTATTCTTTATTGCTTGGAAATTCTACTACATTTGTTAAAAAATTCATGTTTTTAAGATCCGCCTCTGATCGGAAATTCATGTTTCTTCTTTAATGCTCTTTTTGGGTTTGAAGCTGATCTAGTTTGTTGAAACTTCATCTATCTGATTGAGGAGTTAACTTTTTTTTCGAAAATCGTCTGTTTTGGTAGATTTAAAATGTATGAAAATTCTCCGTTTCGTTGAATTTCTTTCAAATTGTTCAATAAAAATTAAAAATTGTGTCGCATGGAAAATTGAACTATTCTACTTCGGAATGACAAATGATCTTTCTAGATGTAAATTCATCCTCTTTTATCAAAACTTATTGTATTTCTAAAAAAAAAATTCGTTTTTTTTATAGAAAATTAATCTTCTTGGTTGAAAATTCCACTTTTGGGTAAAAAATTCATCTATTGTGTTGAAGGTTTGATTATTTTGTTGAAAATTGAACTATTTTGTTGTAGTCAACTTTTGGGTCAAAAAATGCAACTGTTCTATTAAAATTCGTCTCTTCTGTTGAACATTATTCGTCTCTGAAAAAAATTTAGTTTTTTGAGTTGGGAATTGAACTATTAAAAATTCATCTTTTTCATTGAGGATCAAACATTTTGATAAAAAATCGCCTGTTACGGTTGGATTCAATCAGTAAAAAAATTCGTCTTTTTTCTTGAACAGTTATTTTTTAATTTGAAAAAATAACTATTCGATTTTGGGTTGAAAAATCATTATGTTTAGATCAAGATTTCACTGTATGGTTGGAAGTTGATGTATTTTGTTGAAAATTCGTCTTTTGGTAGAAAAATAATCTTCTTGGTTAAGAATTCGACTCTGTGATGGGTTAAAAATTTATCTGTTTTCTAAAAGTTTATTTATTTTGTTCAAACTTCTACTATTTTTTTGAAACCTTTTTAGTCAAAAACTAAAGTCATTGGTTAAAATTTTGATCTTTTCGATTGAGAATTCATCTCTGTTGTTATAAAATCCACATTTTCGTTAAAATACAACTGTTTTTTGTTATATATTAATCTTATCTAGTTCGAAAACTCGACTATTTAGTTGAGAATGCAAATTCGTATGTTGAAACTTCAACTATTTGGTTGAAAGTTCAACTTTCTTGTTGAAGTAATTTCGTTTAACGAAAAGTCCACTTTTCGATAAAAATTCTTCCTTTTCGAATAAAAGTACGGAATTTTTGAGAAATTCATCCTTTCGGATTGAAAATTTATAAAAATTGATAAAAACAAAATTTTGTTGGAAGATTCAACTGTCGTGTGAAAAATTCATCTTTTTGGTTTCAAAATGCACCTATTTCTACTACGTCCGTGATTGGAAATTAACTTCTGTCTTGAAAATCGAATTATTTTGTTGGAAGTTTGATTATTTTGTTGGGAATTCCACTCCTTTGTTCGCAAATTTGTCGGGTTGAACTGAAAATTCATATTTTATGGTAAAAGTTTGACCTTTCTTGGTTAAAAATAAACTTTTCTGTTGAAAATGCAACTTGTCGATTCGAAAATTCAACAGCCCTAAAAAAATTAGTCCATTTTTCTTGAGAATGAAATGATTGAGTTGAAAATTTAACTGTTTTTGATTGAATATAAACTTTTTTCTCAAAATTCTACTATTTGGTTGAAAATACACAAGAAAACAAATGCAAAGCGCATGATTGATGATGCTATTTCTAAATTATTCTTTCACCCTTCTAGATGACTCTCAATTGACATTAGCCAACAACATTTCTACACCATCCAAACGAAGAAGATCCAAAAAGAAAACTAAATTGACTGAAGAAGACACTATAGCTAAATCAGAGGAAGAAGTATGTACCAAAATAGAATCTTCAATATTGAAACAAAAAAGCCCACTCTTAACGTCGAGAGGAGAAAAACATAAGCAAGAAACTGAATCGTCTAACAAAGATTCCAAAGTTAAATCAGAGAAAAAAATATCTGGAACAAGCAATGCAGTCTCAACGATAGACCATAAATCTGATATACAACGTTGTTTCCACATCACCGATAAAGAAACGAAGCTTTCTTTTCTCTTCGACACTGAGTCTGAAATCAGTGTCTTTCCAAAATCAAAAATGGGTGAAGAACCTTTGGAGACACGTCAGGATTCCTACGAAATTGTTGACTATGATGGCACAGTTATTCCAGTTCTTGGCTGGACAACCCGGGAATTGGATATTGGAATAGGAGAACAATTTTCCTGGCAGTTAGCAGTAACTGACGTCGCCCAGCCAATCCTAAGTCGCAATTTTCTGGCAAAGTTTGATCTTGGTGTGAATAAAAAAAAGCAGATTATTTACAACAAATATGGAAGATGCACTAAATTTCAGTCCGAACTTTGTGATTGCCGAGAATCAACCTCGACAGCTCCAACTTCATTGAAGATACGGAGAGTCCCAGGTACAATAAAACACCATTTCCACCTCGTAGATAACAATTCCAATATGGTATTTTTCATCTCGCGAATGTCTCAAGTTAGTTTTGTTCCAAGATGTCAGATTCCCAGACATTTGATGGAAGTTTCAAAAAATTCCGAAATTATAGACTGCGCCAGAGTAATCCTTCCAGTTTATGGATATGTTACGCTCACAGTAGATTTTGGATTAGGGAGGGAATTCGAATGGAAGTTTGCAGTCGTCGAAACTCTCAGGCCAGTAATTGCTCTGGATTTCATGAATAACTTTAATCTCAAGACTTATTATGAAACGGAATATCCTAGACTTTTCGATCCAGAAACAAACCTGAAAACTTCAAAATTTACAGGATCTTGTGACTGTGGAGATACTTATGATTTCCCTTTTTTGACCTTTTTAAGGAAAATAGATTTAGCTTCGTTGGAGTTTCCTGTTCAGCAGAAACTCGAGAATAATGTTACCCAGTGTTCTGATGATCGCTGTCCGAAAGAAGAAAGAATTATTCTTGTCGAACGAGAAACAAGAATGCCGTATCTTCTATCTGGATCAACAATCAGTGTTTTTCCAGAATCAGAGGCAAATAAAGAAGATATTGAACCCTTCGATGATTCTTTTGATCTTGTTCAAATGAACGGTTCAGTTGTTCCAGTTCATGGATGGATTAATCGAAAGTTAGACTTCGGATTAGGAAGATACTTCTTTTGGAGATTTGCTGTGATAAATATCGGCAGGCCGCTTCTGGCAAATGATTTTCTTCATCACTATGACTTTACAGTATCGTACAAAGGTAGGAGCGTTTTCGATGAGGTTACTTCGAAAACTGTTGTTGGGTCAACTGATTTTTGCGAATGTCAAGCGCGACATTTCTGGCCAGATATTTCTTCCATGGGAATCAAATTTAAGTTGACAAATAAAGCATCTCCTAATAGAGTAAGGCGGGGAACAATGGAAGATAGTACATCATCGGAAGAAGATACACCAAGTGAGAAAAACCAAAATTATCATTGCTGAAGTTCGGATGGAATCACGACTTCCGCGCGCGAGTCGGGCGGACTAGCTCCTGAAAGTATGCAATCACCGCTGAGCTTGGCGTGAACTTTTCCGATTAAAAAAAGATTAACCAAATCTTCGAAAAGTGTATAACAGTCAGCGAAGAAGTTGTCCATAATGATTCAAAGTATCCATCTGCTAAGTTTCCGGAATTTCCATCATATACTTTCAGAACTGTGAAGAGTTTAGTGCCAGATTTACTTGCAGATTAGTCCGCGAGTGGGCAACTGCCGTATGTAATAATATATTCAGGGGGAAAAGACACTATTTTAACGCATGTATTTTGAGTCGATGAATCCGAATACGTCCGGCATTTTTGTTTATATAAAAGTATTACCTTTTGTTCAAATTGCACTTTTTCAAACGAATTATGAAAAAATTGAGTTTTTAGCTACACAATTTTTTTTCTAGAAAATGGCTTATTTCAAGACAAAAACGTCTCTAGTAACAATCTCATAAAGTTCATTTTCCTGAAGTTATAAATTTTTGAAGGTCGAAAATTCGACATTTTTCGCTAACTTTGACTGTTATTCACTTTCGACCTGCTTGATGCATCTTAAAATTGAAAAAAGCTACTTATTCTTCAAAAGTTTCCCTTATTGTAATAGTGGGCTTTAAAAGCCGATCGTCTTGCAAACGTTTTCTGGAAAATGTTAAAACGTTTATAAATTTCTTTGGAAACAACGTTTTTAAAACGTTCACAAAACGTTGGATACTTCCGCACATTTCTGATATTTTGACTGAACAAAACTTTCTATGAACGTTTTGAAAACGTTTAGTAAACGTTAGATCAAGCAAAATTTGAGCAGAATAAATTTCCAAACGTCTCTTAAACGTTCGCAAGACATTTATCAAACGTTTCCAAAAATTTATCCAACGTTTTAAGAACGTTTGCGAAAGGTTTCAGAAGGTTTGAAAAACGTTTGATCGGAAAATAAAATTTTTTTCAGTAGCTCATATACTTTTAACGGTATTCAGACTATACCCTAATTTCTCATGAAAAATTTTCCTTGTGTTTTCTTATAATCATATGTTTGAAAGTCGTATATGTAGTAAACATCATAGTTTCCTGCCACTTGCGAGTAAGATCACGCGATCATTCGGATACATTTTTTGATCAAACGTTTGAAAAACGTTTTGAATACGGTCGTAATTTCGATCGTTCGAAATTTTACTTCTTAAACGTTTCTCAAACTTCTTTTGAACGTTTGCCGAATTTCTTCTAAATGTTCTGAAAACGTTTGAAATATATGTTTAAACGTTTTTGAGAAGTTTTGTTCACTTAAGTCTCAAAAATCAGCTAAAGTATCCAACGTTTTTATCACAAAAAATTCCAAACGCTTATGGTTTGCCAGACAACGTTTTAAAAATATTTGCAAAACGTTTGTGTGTTATTCGGGACGATTACCAGGAAAACGTTAAAATATCTTTCGTCATTGTAAGAAAACTCTACAATACCTGAAATACTAAAAATATTTTGAATCGAGTAAGAGCACGTGTTTACTCAACAATATCAGCGTTTTAATGGCTTATTGCTAAAAGTGGACATGTCAAAGTAACTTTTGAAGAATAATTAGCTTTTTTTTCTATTTTAAGAAGCATCAAACAGGTGGAAAGTGAATAACAGTCAAAGTTAGCGAAAAATGTCGAATTTTCGACATTCAAAAATTTATAACTTTTGGAACATGAACTTTACGAGATTGTTACTAAAGACTTGAAAAACTTGAAACTAAAGACTAGGTTAGAGACTAAAGTCTTGAAATGAGCCATTTTTTAATAAAAAAATTGTCTAGCCAAAAACTCAATTTTTTCATAATTCGTTTGAAAAAGTGCGTTCGGGTTCAGCAACTCAAAAATGTCCTTTCACCGTTGAATTTATTATTACATACGGTGGCATTGCCCACTCGTGGACTAATCCTCAAGTAAATCTGGCACTAAACTCTTCACAGTTCTGAAAGTATATGATGAAAATTCCTGAAACTCAGCAGGTGGATACTTTGAATCATTATTAACAACTCCGTCGCTGACTGTTATGCACTTTTTGAAGATTTTATTAATTTTTTTTTAATCGGAAAAGTTGCTCCGAGCTCAGCGATGATTGCATACTTTCAGGGGCTAGTCTGCACGGCTCGCGCGCGGAAGTCGTTATTCTATCCGGCCCTTCGTTTATTCTGGATTAAAATTAGAGACTTTTTAAATAAATTTCTTTCAGGTCCAGCAGAAAGTTGAGGAAATAATTAACAGGATATCTGGATAACGAAATGATCTGCAACTGCCTGGCAGTGGAAAGAATTCTAGAACTCATTTTTCAGTAGAACGCTAACAGAACCCTGCAAGCGTAACTTGCATTTTTTTAATAGAGAATTGGAAAGTTCTCAAAATGTGATTCTACTCAATAAAGACTAGTTTTTACTTTTGTATGTATGTTAAATTATATTGCTAGTTTAATTATTAAACTTCATCACTGTTTCAAAACTCAACTTTTCTGAAAATGACCAAATATTCTTCTAATGAGAATGAAATTTGTTTTAAGTTTCTTTAAAATAAATAAATTGAATAAATAATTTTTCACATAGATTGAACACACGATTTTGAATGATCATCAGAATATTCACAACTTTTTTAGGCTTCCTTTCCACTTTTTGGACACTACTTTGTCACGAAGAAATATTTTGGAACGTAAAAACTGCTTTTTGAACCATATTTATAACGATTAGCAATATAATGAAAGTTTCAGAATGCGAAAGTTTATAATCATTGGAATTGTTAACAAAATGGTTTCATTCCTTTCCAAAAAAGACATTTTCAATCTGAAAAGGCTAATTTTCTACAAAGGAGTTGAATTTTCCATCAAATATTTGACTTTCAAGATAAATATTTAATTTTAACCAAACAGGTGAATCTTGACAAAATTGGATTCGAACAGAATAGTTCAACTTGCAAGAGGGTGGTTGAATTTTCAACCAAGTTCACTAAATAAAGAGGATTGTTCAACAAAAAAGTTACTTTTCTACCGACTATACAACCTTTTTTCACGATGGTTGCATGGTGCACGATGGTACATCGATTAGGGGAACATTACAAATTTTCCTTTCATATCTAAAATGGTCAAATGAATTTGAAAACATCAAGAAAATAGTAAAAGGTATTATTTTAAAATGTCGATCTAACTCGTTAAAAGTTAAATCCCTAAAAGTTTTTATGAACAAATGCTTTGTTTAAATTTCCCAAATGCATGCATTTTTTCAGAAAAATATATAATTAACTCGAATGGATTTTCTACAAAATATATTTAAAAAATCCAGAAAAAGTTTATTTTCATTCAAATTTGCAGAAAATTGGAACTTTGAACACTTTTTCCCAATTAATTATACCGAGGCCGCATGTATACATTTAATATCTATAAATAATTCGAAGTCCGAATCACTCTAATATTTGTTAATTATATATTTTCAATTCAAAATTAATAAGTCCGATTTTAGTTGTTTGCGCAGGCGCGCGCCCGATTGGAAACAATTAAGAACATTAGGAATTGAAACATAATCTCTTTTGACGATTGCGAATAATTGAAATCAATTAGCAAATGGTACAGCGATTGGGAGCGATTAGATTTTTCACAACTGTGAATCGTTCTAAATTGTGTGCAATTAATTATTTCTAGAAGGGTAGTTTCATTTTTAAATAAATTATTTAATTTTATATTCAAAGAGGAGATTTTTCTACAAAACAGTTGAATTTTCAGAAAAAAGTTAATGTACATAACCAAATAGTTGATTTCACAACTGAAATCATTAATCTTCAACAAAAAGAAAATCAATTCTCGTAGATTCAATTGACTCTGAAGCAAGTACAGAGTTTACTGTCGAAAAAGATGAAATTTCAACGAAGAATACTAAGAATAGGTCTACTGAAAAGATAAATTCCCTTCGAATTAGATGAAACTTTTGATAAAAAAGATCGATTTCCAACGAATAATAGAATAATTACAATTTTCGCTGCAAAGATTAAATCTCATAAAGAGAAAAAAACCATCAATGCAAAAAATGAATTCTAAACAAAACATTGATTTTTTCTTTAAATTACTATTTTTTGGTATAATTGGACTGTTTTCAATTTGCAGTTATAATGCTATCTGGTTGAACTCCTTTGCTTGAATTTTTTTCCTTGTTGAAGATTCATTATTTAAGTTAGAAGATAACTATTTTCTTGGAAATTATATCATGTCTTAACGAATCCATATTTTTTGTCTCAAAATGCAATTGTTTTCTGTTTGAGTTCAATTTTTGTTGTTGAATAATTCGACAATTTAGTTGAAGAATCATATTTATAGGTTCAAAATTCAACTGATCAGTTAAAAATTCAACTATTTGGTTGACAATGTAATTGTTTGCTTGACAACTCATTTTTTTTCAATTCATCTTTGTGTGTTGAAAATTCAACGATTCTTCCAAAGAGTCATCTTTTTATCGAAAATTCAACAGTTTTGTTGAAAATTTGTCACTTTGGACAGAAAATTCATCCCTCCTTATTGAATATTCATACTTTTGGTAAGGAAAAAAAATCTTTCTTCATAGAAAATTATGGTGTTAAAAAATATAGTCTTTCGCATTTGTTAAAAAATTTATCTGTTTGCTGTTGAATTTAAGGGCAAATGGTAGTCTATGACGTAGTCGAAATTTGACCTTGTAATGTATTTTTTCTCCGACTTCTTATTT
>WSXT02076797.1:0-12134 GCA_011762715.2 Neuroterus valhalla
TTTGTCGTGGGCACACTGCCGTTTAATGACCAACGGATCGGCCTGATCCAGGTCGGAGAAGTCAGCGCAGCCACCAAAGCAAAATAGATGAAGCCATATTTTTTTGCTCTTTTTTTTGCAATTTTCATGTAAATTGGAATTGTATCAATCTTAACAATTTCAAATTGTAATTAGGGAAATTGTACAATCTCAGAACGTCAAAATTCTAAAATTGTAAAAGAATTTTATCTTATTTAGAGAATCATACATGTTGCATAATAATTTGCATTCCAATTTCCGAGAATTTTACAACGCAAGATCTTTTTAAACAGATATTTTTGTAAAAACATCCATTCGGAATTTTATTATCAATGTGATTTAAATTCAAATCGTTTACATTTGAAGAATTTCGTTATTTATTTTTTATACTTGATATATGTATTTACTCTTATTCATTACCTGGTACCTTGAAATGTTAAACTGTTTTTAATTAAGAACTCTTCAGAATGGAGAAGATCAAAACTAAATCATGTAATTTGGATAATTTCATGAATATAAACAAGTTAAATTTCATATATTTCTAATGGTCTTCTTTACTCATGGATTTTATTAAGTTTCTTCTGACTAATTTGAAAACACTTCATGACGCGTCATGATTTTGACAGTTCAAAAATTTAAACATTTTATTAGATTTAACGAAAACATCACTAATTACTACTACAATGTACTAACTTCAAGGAAGAGAAATTCAACCAGTAGAGATCAATTTTCAAATAAGACAAATTTTAAAGGAATAATCAAATTTTCAACTACGGAAGATTTTCCGGCGGAAGAAAACCAAGATATCGAACAGTTTTTTGTATTTCTAACCGGAAAAATTAATGTTCAATGAAGAAAAATAAATTTTCAACTAAATACATCCATTTTTACCAAATAATTTAATTTTCAACTAAAACACATGATTTCCATACCAAAAAGGGTATAATTGAATTTTCAGTAGCAGGAATCATTTTCAGCCATGAAAAAAGCTGTTTTGACAAAATAGTTGGATTTTCTGAAAAAAAATGCAATTTCAAAACAAAAAGATTCGACCGTTAAGCTTATACCAAATTTCATACAAATTGTTGGATTTGCGAAAAAAAAAAGTTTGTTAGTCATAGGCAAAGAAAAGTGAACTAAATTATTAGAAGTTCAAGCCGAAAATACGATTTTTCACTGGAACAAACAAATTTTTAATCAAAAAGGATAACTTCTCAACAAAAATAAGAGAAATTTTCCACAAAATAGTTAAATTTTCGACTTGAGGGATAAATCTCCGCAAACAAAACACATAAAATATCAATCAAAAACTTTACTATCGTTTTAGGCAAAGAAAAAATATTTTAAAACGAAAATTCATAAGGTATTGCCGGAAAATTCAGGAAAAAAATGCCAAACAAATTGGTAATATTTTTTCCGAAAAAAAACGAATTCTCTAGAAAACTGTTAAACTTACCACGCAAAGATGTGAATTTTCAAAAAAAGGAATTCTTCCCCATAGAATACTGATTGACAGAATACTTGAATTTATAAAGAAACAAAACAATTACTTAAGTTGCAAATTCATCTTACTCTTTCTTGTTTATTATTCAACTACTTGTTTGAAAGTTGAACTCCCTTGTTGAAAATTTACTTTTTTTTTTTCAAATTCGTTATTTTAGTTGGAAATTCAAATCTTTGGTTAGGATTTTACTATTCCGTGTAAAATTTTGTTTTTGTTAGAAGGTTATTCATTTTTCTCAACAAAAAAAAATATTTTATTGAAAATATAACTATCTTGAGATTAAACTCCAATTATTCTAGTAGAAAAGCTACCTATTTGTTTAAAAATTTAACTGTTTTTGTAGAGAATTGAACCATTTGGTTGAAAGTTGAAATCCTTCAGAAATTAACTTTTTTGGATAAAGATTTGCCATTTTAGTTAAAAATTTGAATTTTCTGTTCGAAATTCTTTTTTTTCTTCTCTTTCTTGTTGAGAATCCCTTGGTTGGAAATCGGACCATTTTCTCGAAAACTCATTATTTTCCGAAATTTTTAGTTCTCGATTGACAATTCAACTATTTTGTTTGAAGTTACTGAATTTTTCGAGAGTTTTTCTTTCTAGAAGATATTAAATATTTTTCGTTATTATTTCCATTTTTTGTTTGAAATTTTTCTTTTTCAATTTTTTTTTATCGTTGAAGTGCGTATAAATTATTATATTCCCCGTTGTGGATTAATCTCTTCATTTGTAAAAATTACTTCTCATCTACAACTAGGACTACTTTGTTTGAAAATCTTTGTTTCGATTCAAAATATATCATTTGAGTTGTGAAATTATCTTTCTGATTGGAGAGCAAATTATTGCGCAGAGAGATCCATCTTCCAATTTGAAAATTTACCTTTTTTTGTGGAAAATTCAACCTCTTGTTTCAAAAATTTCTCTTTTTTTCTGTTAGGGATTCCATTTTTTTGTTGAAAATTTATAATTTTTTATGGAAAAATTTTCTTTATACGCAGCACTCTTGTTTGAAATTTTTGTAAGTTTGAATTTTAACATTTCCGAGAAACGTATAGGGGAATAAAAAAAGTATTTAATTTACGGGAAAATTTACTTTTGATCTAACATATGAACTTTTCCTAAATATTCCACTAAGTTGCAATAACTTTAGATCCATTATTTTTTTATTCAAACATTCTCTTACATAAGATGCTATGAGATGAACATTGACATTTGATTCATTTAATCAAATGTCAATGTTCACGTGACAATTTTATTTTAATTTGTACATTGAATCTTGATTATGTAAATCAACTAAATGTCAGTCTACAAAAGATCTCTTCCATCCAACTTCAAAATCAAAGTACAACCTTTTGGGACTTTTTATAAAGTCTATAATTGATCTTCCTCATACTCATGACTTTTTTTGACAAGAATAAGGTTCAAAGATTGAAGATTTTTTCTTTAAACAAATTTTTCGTCTGAAATGTTACAATTTTTCTATTTATATTCGTTTTCAGAACGATCAAGATCCTAAATCTTAGAAAAATCATTAACAGGGCTACTGTGCCATTTCACATATTGACATATTTTCATAATCTTATCATTCTTAATCCAGTAAGCTTATCTATAAAAACTGTCTTTACACCTCGAGAGAACCTAAACCTCTGTCAATGAAAATATAATATTTTTAACGAATCTCATGTTGTTTCCATTTACGTGCAACCTTATTTTCGTAAGCAAACATATCATAAAAATAAGTCAATGAAAGTTTTCCGAAAAGTAAAGTATAACAGCATGAGTTAAGTATAGTGTACTTTATACATTCAAAATGGAATTTAAAATTTCCACCAATACGGAAGATCTTGAAAACAAGACAGTTAAAATCCCAATCAAAAACTATTAACTGAAAAGCTGCTTTTTCAACTTGAAGTGAATCAATTTCTACCAAAAAAAATAAATGTTTAGACGAAACGATAAAATAACTAACAGAATGTCTAATTTTTGGGCATTAAACATTTTTTACTCAATGAAGGAAAGATATTGTCGTTAATTTATTTTTTTTGTATATGGTTCTTTCGATGGCTTTTATACAAAGGATGACATTTTTAAGAATTGCGCGCTTCGAGGAAACAAAAGATTATAGATTTTGCGCTTGCGCGCTGCATTCATCTGATTCTTTAACAAGCAAACGTTAAGTTTACGCCATTAAGACAAGATGCAACATTTTCAATTGTTATTATTATTATTTACCAATCATTTCTCTACAGAAAGTTGTATTTGATTTCTCGATTAAATGAATTTAATTAATTCACGGAACGGTTTGTAGCTCAGTTGGAAGAGCATTCGTCAGGATAACGAGAGGTCCTGGGTTCGGATCCCAGCGGAGCGAAGAAGTGGGCCCTTTTTTTCAAAGAAAGTTGTATTTAATTTTTTCATTAAATAAATTTCCATTTTGTCCTAATAACGTAATAATCTGTTTCGAAGATTCGATTAGACAGGGACTTACCCAATTACCTAGAAATTACCTAGTCTGAATGCTAAATCTAGGACTTCTAAATGAGGAGGCATCGCGCTCAAGAGAGGGTAGCGAGAGAGGCAAGGTCGACTGAGGGAAAAAAGAAAAGTGAGGAAGAGTACAAAGATATAGAGAGGTCGAAGCATAAAAAAACTAAGTTAAGGGAAAAACGCCGGAAAGGGAGGGGGGTAATGTAAACTTGAATGCCTAAATGTTCAAAGAATTGAGAGAAGAGATATGTAGGAAAATGAAGGTTCTGGGTAAGGATTTGAAAGAGTAAGTACAGGAACTGCGGAAGGAATTGGAAGAGAGAGGCAAATTATGGAGAGGAGGGAGAGACAGTATGTGGGAGAAACTGGAAGTTATAGAGAACCGACAGAAAGAGCAGGAGGGCAGCATGGAAAGGGTTATGGAGGTACTGGAAGGGACCGTGAAGAAAGTAGAAGGGACGACTGAGCGGAAAACGTTGGCAGCAGTAGTAAGCGAAGGGACAAATGAAGGTTGGAAGAACGGGCAGGTGGAGAATGAGATTGCACGCTGGAGATTAGTACAGATAGAAAGACATATAAAAGGAGAAAAGGATGGATTGAGGAAGGAAGAAAAGGCATGTGTTTGGTGACACTAGGAGGAGGATAGATTAAGGAAAATGTGGAAGAAGAGATAGTTGAAAGGAAGAATAGAGAATCGAAGAAGATATGACGCGGCAGAAGATGAAAACAAAATGGGTGATAGGACAGACTACATGGGAAGAAAGAAGGAAAGGTAGCAGGGTTATAATTGGGAGGAATAGAATATGGGTCCACGGAGATTTGGGAATTTGGTACAACGAAAAAGGAGACATAAAAGACTGTAAAACAAAGCAAGTTCTGGAATTCGTCAAGATTTAAAAAAAGGATAAAGGTTTTTAGAAGGATTTGGGAAAGTGGGACGTTATAATGTTGAGTAAGACATGGGTGGACGAAAAAGACTAGAAGAGAGTAGAAAGGAAGGTAACAAGAGGATATGTTTGGAAAATGCAAGAAGCAAGAAAGGAACACGAGTAAGGGAGAAGGATGGGTGGCATGGTATCAGAGGTTAGAAAGAATCCTGTAGTAGATCAGGGATTAGAGGAAGAGGGCAAAACAGAGGATGAAGTTATGATGAGAAGAATTGAAGGGAGGGGGGAGGGAAAGAGTATAGGTAGTATGCGTGTACAAGAAAAAAGGGGAAGAGGAGCGATAGATAGTTATAAGGAGGTTGATGGAAGAAAATTGAGAGGGGTTGCTATTGATTTGGGGTGGATTGCATGCCTGAACTGGAAATCAGGGAGGAAGAGCGATGGTATTCATGGGAAAATCAAAACATAAGGAAACAGCTCGAGAGAAAAGCATACTTCTGAACTTGATAGGAGAAGCGGGATGGTTCATTTGTAATTGCAATACAGAGAGGGACGAGTATGTCGAAATAAAATTCAGAGGGGAGGCAAAACAGTAATAAACTACATTCTATCTGAAGAAAGGATAAGAAAACTTATAGTAAGAATGGAAGAGGGTGATAAGATAGGCTCAGAGCACTGTCCAGTATTAGCGAAATCGAAAGGGGGTCATGAGCATTCTAGAGATAAGAAGGGAGGAGTGAAGGCAAGAGAGGTGAAAATGAAGCGCTGGGGAAGAGAAAAGTTTCAGGGATCCGGAGAGAAAATGAAGAATGAGAATCTAAAAGGTTGAGAAGAGGCAGGGGTAGACGAGATGGTAGGAAGAATGGAGGGGGTGATTGGTAAATTGAAAAAGGACGTAAGACTAAAAGAGGAGGGGGGCACAGAAAGATTAGGATGGTGGGATGAGGAATATAAGAAAGGAAGAGAGAAAATAAAGGAGAGTGTCAGGGAATGGAGAAGAGGAGAGATTAGCAAAAGGGAGTACAACAGTAGAAATCGAGAATGTGAGGCAATGTTAAACGAGAGAAAGCCGGAGAAAAAGGATTGATACATGGAAGACGCGGAGGAAGCGGTGAAAGAAGGAAAAGTATGGGAGGTAACAAAGGGGGAAAGAGGAAGAAGGAAGTAAGTGCATAATGGTATAAAAATGAGTGAACGGATGCAGTACATTCAAATAACTGTTAGAGGGGGGGGGGGGTAGAGGGGAAGGTAATAGGAGAAGGAGGGGAAGATAAAAACGATATAAGTATAGGCGGGCAGTGAACGAGGCAATTGAAATGCTGAAAGGAAGTAAAGCGACAGGAGAGGATGACATCGAGAATGAAGCTCTTAAATATGGGGGGGGGGGGGGAAAGAAGAGAGATGTGTAGAATTCGTAATAACGAGTTGTTTTTCATTCAAACATGTTCGTTGAAAATTAGCGATTTTGTTAGAAATTTGAAAACTTGAGTGAAAATTGTTTCCTCCATCATCGAAGTATCTCTTTCGTTTAAAAATTCATTTATTTAACTAGGAAATTCAACCATTTAGGTGACAAGGACATTTTTCATTAGAAATGATTATTTTCGGTTCAGAAACTAAACAACTTATCTTGGTTAATCGATGATTGAACAGTTTCGTTAAAAATTACCCTTTTTGTTAAAAGTCTACATTTTTTAGTTAAAAATTCAACTCTTTTGTGGAGTTATGAACTTCTCCACTTTTAACAGGAAATTATATGAAATATTTTTCAGTTGAGAAATCAACATTTTTTTCAAAAAGCCCTACACTTTTTATTTGGAAATTTGATTTTTTTTTCAATTTACCTCCTTGGCTTGACATTTTTAGCATGTTGGTTAAAATTTTTCGATTGATTTTCAACCGATCAGTTGCATTTTCAACAGAAAAAGATTAAATTTTTTATTTAAATATTCACCATTCAAACAAAGGGATTAATTATGAAAGGGGAAGACGAATCCCCAACCGAAAAAGATTTTTTACTTAATTAAAAAAAAGAATTTGGTCCGAAATGTTGAATGCTTGTGCCGAAACGACAAATTCTCTACAGAACATTTGTATTTTCATCCTTGAATCTTAATGTTTGACTGAAATGATTAGTAATCGCCAAAACAGAAAAGTTTCAAAAAAATAATGGAATCCTAACTCACGAAGATCCATTTTTTCTAAATAAAAGCACTATTTGCACACGAAGATGAATTTTCAAATAAAAGGACAAATTTTCTAAAGGCAAAGATTTTCTAATTCAATTTGGAAAAAGAATTCTGTCAATGGTCGTGTTTTCAACTCTCAATATGAATGTTCAACTGAAATGATGAAGAATCTGTACATAAAAAATTATAAACAAAATGTAAAAATTTAAATTGAAAAATATCAAATTTATACGAAAAAAGATTATTTTCAAACCAGGGAAAAAATTTCAATAGGATAAGGATAATTTTATCCAAAATGTTGACTTTTTGGCCAAGAAGACGAATTTCTTACAAAACAGTTGTATTCTCAACTCTGAATATGGAAATTCAATTAAGATAATTACTTTCTTTAAAAAGAGATGAATTTTCGACAGAAAGAATGATTTTGGGTGAAGAAATTTTTTTTTACTCAATGAAAGATAAGAATTTTATTCAGAATGTTGAATTTTCTTCGAGTTGAAAAGACGAGTTTTCTACAAAACATTTAAATATTTAATCGGAAATATAAATGTTTAGGATTATTCATTATCTGTGGAAAGGGACGAATTTTCAAGTATGTTTTTAAATTTCAACGTGAAAAGATCATTACTCAACCAAAAAACGATTGATTTTCATCCGAACAGTTACATTTTCCACTAAAAAAGATCGAATTTCTACCCAAAGAGATGAATTTTCGAAGGTGAGGGCGACTTTTCAACCGAAAAACATTTTTTCCTCAATGCAGAAGAAACATATATCGAAAATGCTATATTTTCGAACGAAGAAGACTAATTTTCTGCCAAACAGTTGTATTTACAGCCCTACATAAATACATGAATATTTAACTAAGATGATTAGTCATCTCCAAAAAAGATGCATCTTCGACCAAGAAAAATTTTTTATTCTTTAAAGAAAAATTATTTCATCTTGAATTTTGAATCTTCAAGTCTTGAAAAAAATTTTCTACAAGACAATTGTTCTTTAAATTCAAAATATGAATCTTCAACTGAGATGATTATTAATTACCATCTACAAAAAAGGATAATCCTCTACAGAATATTCAGATTTCGATTAAAAAGGTGTTTTTCAAACCAAAAATGTTTTATTGCAATTTTCAAATGAAATCATCCACTTCCGACCGAAAGAAACTATTTTTTTGGTGGAAAAGTTGAATTTTTAACCACAAACAGAATAATTATTACATTTCAACTCCAATGGAAAATCTTTTAAATATGAATTATGAAATAAATATGAGATGAGCAATATCTCCACAAGAAATGAAAAATGAAAAATTTCAATCTTTGAAGATTGAAATTTTTCATTTAAACAAGTTTAATTCAACAAGGAGGAATAAATTTTTAACAAAATAGTTAAATCCTCAAAAAGAAGAATTTTCACCCAGAGGTTAATATTGCGGATATTGAGGTTAATCTGAATGACGAATTTTGGACGAAAAATCAGATTATCAACAAAATATATAAATTTCAACTAGAATTATGTATATTCAACAAATAGAAAAGTTCTTTTTAGACAAGACAGTTAAATCCTCAACTTCAGCAAAATAATTTTCGAAAAAAACTGTTCTATTTTTGGCTACATTAATTCACCTAAAGAGAAAATTCAAATCTTTTGTTCGAAAGAATGAATTTTCAACAAGAAAAAAGAAATTATAGATTTTGAAAAAAAGAAAGAATTTTCAACTAGAGACTAATACTGTTCATCCAAATGACGGATATTTGACCAAAAATAAGATTTTTGCAACAAAATATATCAATTTTAAACTAGAATGATGGATAATTAACAAACAAGAAAGTTAATTTCTGACAAAATAGTTGAATCCTCAACTTATACCAAATAATTTTCGATAAAACTGTTCTACTTTTGACTACAATAAAAAAAGTCAAATTTTTCACTTGAAAGAATAAATTTTTAACAAGAAAAGAATAAATACATTTTGAAGAAAAAAAAAAAAGAAAAGAATACATTTTGAAGAAAAAAAATATTTTCAACTAGAGGTTAAGACTGTTTATCTAAATGACGGATCGTTGTCAATGAATGAGATCTTTCACCGAAATATATCAATTTTTAACTAGAATGATGTATACTCTACAAACAAAAAATTCATTTCAGAAAAAATAGTTTTATCCTCAACTGAGAACAAATAGTTTTCAACCGAACAGTTGCACTCTGCTAAGAAAAATTCCTTTCAACCAAAAAAATGATTCTTTGAAGAAATAAAATCATTTTACCCAGCGTTGTTAAATTTTAAACCAAGATTTTGAATTTAACATTTTTTACTACTAAACAAGAGTATTATACTCAAAAGAAACGAATTTTGAACACAATAGTTAAATTCTCAACTTGAGGCAATGTTACCCGATTCCTACCTTACCGACATTTTTTTTGTAACAACCCACGTCCGCACCGGAATGGATGTTGAGTTGAAATTTTGATAAAAGCCTCAGAAAACTAAGAATTACGTTTTTATACATAATTCGAATCAAAATCCTGGAAAGAAATTTTAAGGAATTTTTTTCCAAAATTATGAAGTCAATGTTGTATACAAACATGGTTTATTTTATTCTACAAATTTTTACCAAAATTTAAACTCGATATCATTTTCAGTCCGGACGCGAGTTTTGGCAAAAAAGAATCGATAATTTGGGTCACGGGATCCGTGTTTAATTAATCAATTATTCATCAAACAGTTGTATTTTTGACTACAAAGATTCATTTGTATTGAAGAGATGAATTTGAAACCAGAATAATGAATCATAGACCAATAATTTTGATTTCAAATCAGAAATAATTATTATAAATTTTAGAAATTCGATTTCGTAAATAAAAATTCATATTTATAGAATAAATAAATAACTTTTTTTTTGAAGGATCTGTTTTGTGGAAAATTCGGAAATCTGGTTCAAAATCATGTTTTCTATCAAAAACAAATATTCTCGAATGTACATTTAACCTCTTCAACGGAAATTCATTGTATCTGATAGAAAGTGTATTTTTTTGTTGTTGAAAATTCAACAATTCCATTCAAACGTCATCCTTTTTGGTTGAAAATTCCAGTATTCGAGTAAGAATAAGGGTTGAAAATCAAACCAGCTGGTTAATCTAATCCCCTTTTTGCCCGGCAATTTTTTCGATTTGGAAAATTCAACTTTTCGTTGGGAAAAAGTGTTTTTGTTGAAGAGCAATATTTCTTTAAATGAAAAATTCAACTGTGATGCGGGAAACTTCGTCAACAACTAGGTTGAAATCTTCCCTCTTATGTACGAAATTGTTCGGTTGTATATTTATCTCCTGGAAAGAAAAATCCTTTCTTTATGTCCAAAATGTATTTTATTATTATTATTTTTTTTGTAAATTCAACAATTTTATTGAACTTTCATCCTTTTTGTTTGAAAATCCCAGTGTTCAATATGAATTCATACTTGAGGATTAAAAAGTGAAATATTCGGATGATGTTCATTTTCTTTTCGACTGACAATTTTTCTTTGTTAGAACATTCAACTTTTCGTTCGGAAAAAGTATTTTCTGTTGGAGAGCAATATTTTTGTATCATCGATTCAACTTTTTTGCATGAAATTTGTCAACAACTAGACTCAATTTTTTTCTCTAAACTATACGAAATTCTGTTCCTTTCTATATTCATTTTTAGCAAAAAAAAATTTTTTATGTAACAGGAATTGCATTTTTTTAAATTCAACAATTTCATTCAAATCCTATCCTTTTGGGCTGAAAATTCTTCTGTTCAAGTGAAATTTCATACTCAAGGGTTGAAAATTGAACTATTTGGATAATTTATTCTTCTTTTTGACTGACAATTTTTTCGAATTGAAAAATCCAACTTTTCGTTCGAAAAAAGTATTTCTTGTTGAGGAGCAATATTTTTTAACCATCGATTCTACTATTCGGCATGGGATTCGTTAACAACTAAGTTGAAACTTTCTCTCTCAACTACAAAACTTTGTTCGGTTGTATATTTATCTCCTCTGAAGGAAAATTCTTTCTCAACGCAGAAATGGTATTTTTTCCAAAAGTTTTATTCACATTTTATCCTTTTCGGTTAAAAATTCTCATGTTCAAGTGAAATTTCATACTCAAGGGTTGAAAATTGAACGATTCGTCTGATATTTATCTTCTTTTTGACTGAAAATTTAATTTAGTCGAAAACTTCATAATTCTGTTTGAAAAGGGTCTTTTTTTCTGAAAACCGATATTTTCGAATAAACGATTCAGCTCTTTCGTAGCAAATTCGTTAACAACTAGGTTGAAATATTCTCTCTCAAGTACAACATTTTGTTCGGTTGTATATTTATCTCCTCGAAATCGAAATACTTCCTTTTGGTACAACACGTATTTTATTTATTTTTTTTTTTTACAACAATTTTATTCAAATGTCATACTTTTTGGTTGAAATTTCTAGCATTCAAGTAATAATAAATACTCAAGGGTTGAAAATTGGAATATTTGGGTAATTTAATCTTCTTTTTGACTGAAAACTTTTTTGAATTAAAAATTCATTTTGCCGTTCGAAAAAAAGTATTTTTTGTTGAGGAGCAATATTTTTTAATCATCGATTCTACCTACTATTTGGCATGGAATTCGTCAACAACTAAGTAGAAACTTTTTCTTTCAACTACGAAACTTTGTTCGGTTGTATATTTATCTCCTTTGAAGGGAAATTCTTTCTCAAAGCAGAAATTGTATTTTTCCCAACAGTTTAATTCCAATTTTATCCTTTTTGTTAAAAATTCTTCTGTTGAAGTGAGAATTTATACTCATGGTTTCAAAATTGGAAGATTGGGCTGATATTTATCTTCTTTTCAACTGACAATTTTTTTTATTAAAAAAAAACATTGGTCCCTTTGAAAAAGGTCTTTTCTTTATATCCATATTTGTGAATCGAAAATGCAACTGTTCTGTATCAATAGTAATGCATATTATATTTCATAACAACTCTATTGAAAACGAGATTTCCAGTGCTCGTAGAGCGTGTTGAAACTGTAGAAAATCACACAACTC
>WSXT02076808.1:0-12133 GCA_011762715.2 Neuroterus valhalla
GCGAGCTGCAACGTTCGCGAAACGTCGACAAATTTTTTGTAGTTTTGTACACGATCGAAACCCGAAATACCTTATTCCATGATGATGGATCATCGTGAAAGCATCAAATCTATGATTGGCGAAATGTCTCAAGAAACGTAGATATATTACTCTCAATATTCGTTGAAGCTGTCATTATATTTAAAGAAGATTGGTGTTGGTAAACATACGTGTGTTATTTACTTCAACTTGGAATTTTCTGTCCTGAAGATAGCTGATGGTGATTTTATTTAAATATAAAGAAATGTTTAGTTTCTGCAATTTGTATATTAGGCCCTTATGCCAGACTGTGTCGAATGTTTTCTCTAAATCAAGCAATAGGAGTGAGGTGCATTTGTTTACATTGAAATTGGTACTTATATGGTTAGTCAATCTTACTAACTGATGAACAGTGCTATGTTTATGTCGGAACTCAAATTGCTCAGGTATTATTAGCTTGTGCTTACATTCATGCTCCCAAAATCTATTATAGATAATGCGCCTGAAAATTTTACTAATTGTCGGGAGTAAGCTTATTGGTCGGTAACTTTGAGGAAAAATGTTGTCTTTTCCTGCCTTACATATCGGTAGGATAGTTGCATTTTTCCACTCAGTTTGAAAATAGGATAACATAAAGCATGCATAAAAATATATGTGATACGGACTATTATTTGCTAAGGAAGATTCTTAGGTATTCTGTTTGAGATATTATCAGAGCCAGGGGCTTTATATGGCCTGGTTCTTCTAATCGTGGATTTGACTTCTTTCGGCGTTGCAAGCTTTATGTGATCCATATTAACATTTGAGTTAAGTGTCTCACTGTAACACGTATTGACTAGTTTCCTTGTGCCTTTGTCACTCATGTCTTTTGTCATCAAATGTACTTTCTCATACTGGGATGCCATAACATTTGCCTTATCCTTGTCCTCAAAAACTAATTCTTGAGCGCCGTGCAGTATTGGGATTACATTGGCACGATTTCCTTTCAATATTTTAGTCACCTTCTAGAGTGGGTTATCTTTAATTTTATATTTTTTAGTTTATTAGACCAATTATTATTTCTGTGTGCGGTTTGTTTCCGTTCAATTATTTTAGTTAATCGGTTAGCAATGCTTTTCAGGTATGAGTCTCTGCTTCTTTGCCAAGCTTTTCTAATTTTATTTCTATCTTGAATCAATTGTTTAATATGGGATGGTATCTCAAATTGAGGTTCGGGAGGAAGGGTTAGTGGAATGGAATCTGAGATTGCTTCATTAATAGTGGTTGTTAGATCATTAATACTTATATCTGTTTCCTCTGTAGTTGGAGGTATACCGCTAATTTTGATGTTGGAGCTTACATGCTCTCTGAAACCCTTCCAGTTTTCTGTTATATAATTTAGGAATGGTTTACGGGTTACACGGATGTTTTCTGAATCGTTTAGTTCTATTATGACAGGATCGTGATCAGAATGTAGCTCGTTTTTCGTTTCAATGCTTGCAAGGTTTCGAATATTTTTTGTTAGGGCAATATCGACAGAACTAGGAGGGGCTGAGTAGTTGTAGGGAAACACGGTGTGACTGGCAGGGTATTCTAGATTGTAGGGGTGATTGCTGATATAATTAAATAAGAAATTAGCATTTTTATTATTTGATCTGCAATTCCATGCCGAGTTTTTGGCATTTAAATCACCTGAAATTATAATTTTTGTTCCTAAGGCGAAGAGTTTATCCAATTCCGACAGTTTGACAGAGACCTATTTAGCTTTTGGAGCAAGCGTAGGACTTCGGCTGGATCAATTTGTTCGTTAAGATTATTAATTTCATTACTCATGCTACTTACAAGATGGGCTGTGCTGGTGAAGGATGCTATTGGTTGAGTTGCTGCTGGCCGCGCTGTGCTTTGACGCTCAACTGCTGAGTTGATCTTTCCGGTCAGATTTGCACTTGCTGGGAGCGGCCGGAGTGTTGGAAAATCTGAGGCCTTAAAGCTTGTTAGTGGTCTGCTCATCGGAAGGTTCACCTTCCCTTGGCTCTTTCGCAGCGCAATTTTGATCATGTGGTCGATGTACATTGGACATTTCCTGTAATTTGCAGTATGCGCTCCTTTACAGTTGACGCAGGGCGGAGTTGTTGATTGTTCCTTCTTGCATCTACTAGTGAGATGAGGTCCACCGCACTTGACACAGTTTGGAGGATAATTGCAGTGGAAGGTGCCAAGTCCAAACCCCTGGCACCTATGGCATTGAGTGACACCCATAGGATTCCTGTATCGCTCGATTCTGACCTTGACGTGGTAGATGTATTCAATCCTGTAGACTCTGCCAATGTTTGTGTCTGGCTTTAGATGTATCAGGTAAAATGGATGGGTCTTCTTCGAGTCAGTATAGTTCGTATCATGTTGTCCGGTTTCGGTGTTGTTTGAATTTCTTGTCTGAGGATCAACTCTCTTCTGCTTCATTTTGACATATTTAACATCTGGGAGTCCTTGTTCCCGCAGGTCTTCGATGATGTCTTCAATTGGAAATTCAGGCAGTCATTTGATGAACATTTTTTGTGTTTTTTCTTCCTTCGAAGCGTATGTATGGAAGTTGAGTTTGTTATTAGTGAAAATCTGGACCAAGGCAGCGTGGTCCTGTGAGTTATGAGGTTTGAAGGTTTAAGTCTTATTGTTAATTTTGAGCCTAGGTGGTACTTCCATTCTCCCTTTTAGTGCTTCCAGCAGCCCTTGTAGATCCTGAGTCTCTGATCTGATGAAAATTGTCGGTATAGCTTTGGGTTTTGTTTTTACTTTCGTGACTTCAGATTCATTGTCAGATGATATACTGCTGGTATCGTTAGTGTCCATGTTCACATTAGTTGGATTTGAATCTGGAAGAGTTCCAAGTACACTTACCGCTTGGACAGGCGCCTGTCGACTTAGTGCCGATTTTTTGGCTGTTCATGCTTGAGTGATTCTGTTCCTCCCCCCGAACCTCGCACGATCCAGCACGACGGCCCATTAGCCTAGAAAAGGCAGTAGCGTAATGCGTAGTATAGAAGTTGTTTACTTGGAGACTTGCGACGCATGTATTCACGAGACTATACATACGGTCCTGAGTGTTTACCTTCTCTAAGTCAGTCGTCGCTTCAAATCTGGTTCGAACTAGATTTCTAATTTTTATCGCGTTAGAACCACAACCCCTGATACTGGCCTCCATCTAGGTGGTGCGTGTACTTTGAATTTATTGGAGATTTTAATGGTTGTCTCTTCTTTCGTTGCTTTTTTAGAAGGCTCTCCGTCGGAGTGCATTCGTAAGTATCTACGGTGCGCCCAAACTACCTCTCAGTGTACTTCTGGCACGGAAAGCAAAGTTTTCTGACAGAAGTTCCTGGACGGTATAATTAAACATAAGAAGGCAGCTTGAATGGACTTATTCTCGTAATTACCGGTATAAGAGGGATATTTGATTTAAGTTCCCTCCAAATACTTAAGTTATTTGCTAGTGCTCTGTATGCTTCCTTGCTTACATATAGAAGCGCATAATGATCTCAAAAAGATTTCTTTTCACGCAGTTCCTTGTGCGTCGGCGTCGCTTCATCAGAATCAGTTCTGACACTGCTTAACATTCAGAATAGTTGAGTCTCTTGTAATACATACATCTATGAACTTGCGTTATTCCGGTGTAAAAAAGATTATTTGTGAATTATTTGGAATCAGGATAGTCCCATATTTTGATAAAAGCCAAACTTGTTACTTCTATGGGACGTCCAACGGTCAAAAAGTAATAAAAATCTCAGGTGTACAATTAGGAGTAATAGATAATTTTAGATTGAAAATATTAAAGATCACCATGTTAAGGGTTCCACTGCGAAAGCAAATCCACAAATTTTCGACGAAATTTTTTCTCGTTGGATTAGAAAATATTTCAGAATAAGAGTGACAATTTTCTGGAAGCGTTTTGTTTTTCGCAGTTGTTGACAACGACTTGGATGTAGTACAAAGTACATTGGTCCATACATAGAGCGCAAGAGGGAGGTAAGTAGCGAAGAGAGCGATACGTCTCTGGGTATGCTGAGGAAAGAGGCGAGGGGTGTGAAGGGGGCTGTCGAAGCTAGAAGTGAGAGGGGGACAAAAGAGACGTGGGGGTGGTGGCAACTACGGGCCAAGGTACGAGCAATGATGGTCAACAAGAGGCGAGGGAGACCCACGAAGCTGGAACTCCTCAATAGGGAGGCAATGTGTTCGCCTAGCGTTGCAGCAAGTAAGACAAACAGTTTCCTCGACGACAGAAGGAGGCAGATTAACGCGACAAGTAGCGAGGTGTTGGGAAGCGGAGAAGGGGGGGTAAGTCGGCAGAGTAAAGAAAGGAAAGTAAAGATGAGAATGAAGATTCAGAGGGAAGGGAATTAGAAAGGAAACATGATAAAAGGCTTTATGGAGCAGATATGTGAAAAATGGAGGCCTTAGGTAAAAAATTAAAGGATGAGGTGCAGGAACGCGGAAGAAATTGGAAGAAAGGATGAATTGTAGCGGAAGTAGTCAGCGAGGGGGCAAACAAAGGTGGTATGAACGGGCAGGCAGAGAATTTCAATGTATTCAGGAGATCATCGCAGGTAGAAAGAAGAATAGAAGGAGGGCATAAAAGGCGGAAAAACGTAGTAATCAAGGGTGTGGAAGTAAACAGCGTAGCAGGAGAAGAGAATATGAGTAAAGAGAAGATGAGTAATAAAGGAAGAACGGATATGTTTACATTTATGTTTACGTTATGTTTATGTTGACATTAGGAAGTGAGGAAGATTTATTTGAGGTTATAGGAAAAAAGAGAATGTTAAGAGGTAGAACAGAGATAAAAGAAGAAGATGTGCCCTGGGAGGACAGGAGATGAAAATGGATGATAGGTCGGTGTGCATGGGAAGGAAGAAGGAAAGGGAACAGGGTGAAAATGGACAGAGACAGAATATTATTAAACGGAGTAATAAAGATTAAGGGCGAAGAACGCGAGAAAGCGATAGCGTGTCAAGCAAGTCAAGGGAGGGAACAGGACAAGGAGAAGCGACTTGAAAAAGAGAAAACGTGTCGGTTTTGATGAAAGGCAAAAAAGTATAAAGACAGGGACAAGAGGAGCAATAGGAGGGGATAAAGATATGAAGTGGCGTTCTGGAATGTTTCAGGATTAGGAAAAAGGAATAAGGGTTTTTGGGAGAAATTGGAAAAGTGGGACGTTGTAATGATAAGTAAGACTTGCTCGAATATGAAATATTGGAAGCACTAAGAAAGAATTTTGCCAAAACGATACACATGGAATATGCAGAAACAAGGATTTACATTTACATTTACATTACATTACATTTACAGGAAAGGAAGGGAATAGGAGGGATGGAAAGTTATAAAAAAATGAATGGAGGGAAATTGAGAGGAGTTAGTTTTATTAGGGGGTGACTTGGATTCCTGGACAGGTACGGGGTAAAGAGGAGGGGTTCATAAAGGAATAGGGAACCAAAGAAGCAGATCGGAAGGGTAGGGTACTTCTAAACCTGATAAAAGAGGCAGGATGATTCATTCGTAATGGGAAGGAGGTAACATGATAAAGGAAGAACATGGGACGTTGTGAAAGAAAAAAATTAAGAGAATTCGGAAGAGAAACGTAGAATAAAATTCTAAGAGTTAGAGAAGAGGGAGGAGTAGACGATATTATAGTGAGAAGAAACGGGGCGATTGAGAAGATAAGAGAGGAGGTAAGACCAAAAGTAGATGGGAAAACGAGGAGACGAGGATTGTGGGATGATGAATGAAGGAACAGGAAAAAATGAAGGAGAGTAGGAGAGAATGAAGAAAAGGGAAGATTGATAAAAAAGAGTGCAATAGACAATAGACAATAACGAGAGTATGAGGGAAAGTTGGAAGAGAAACGGCAACATAAGAGGGAAAGGTATATGGAGTAAGCAGAGAAAGCAGTAAAGGAAGGAAGCGTATGAGAGGTGATAAACAGGGAAAGAGGAAGAAAGAAGGGATTGAATTACGATATGAAAATGTGTGGGCAGACGGAGTATTCCAAAGGATCATTAGAGGGTGAAAAAAGAAGGGTTAGGGGAAAAGAGAAAAAGTTTATTGAGAGACAAGGAGAAGATGAGAATGATATACGCAGAGGAGAAATAAACAAGGCAGTAGAAAGGTCGAAAAGAATAAAAACAACAGGAGAAGGTGTTATGGATGATTAGGCTTGAAGGGGGGGGGGGGGGATAAAGAAGACATGTGAAGAGTTTGTAACGGAATATGGAGAGGAGAAGGATGTCCTAGAGAATGGAGGACGGGATTAGTGATTTCGCTGGTAAAGGAAGGGGAGAGGTTTTAAATGTAGGGGATTATAACGCTGACGTCAGTAGGTTATAAAATCCATGCGGATGTGCTAAATCCTTCGCAGTCACTTGAAATCACATGCACTTTAACTTGAAAACAATAAATTTCCGCTTCAAATTATTACAAAACGGCGACTTAGTGCGAGAGTGTCCATACCCTCACCCACCGAATTTAGATAGATAGATTCTGGTTTACCCGGCTCAACGAAGTGAACTTCCTGCTCTGTCTTAACCAAAAATTACTCATTTCACCTGCCCTTCTAAGGGCAACTCCGGAGACTGAAATATCTTTAGAACACCCCGCTTCGCCTTCTTCTAGCACCTTCTACTGTTCAAACCCCGAAACTCTGTCCACCGCGCAAATTACCGCACTAATTTCCGATCTCCGGAAAATCCTCGAATCTTGCAAAGCAGCACTTGTCTCAAGAGTTAGCTCAAACTCTGCCACTCCCCCTGTACCTCTATCTCAAAAAATACCAAATCCAACCGATGGATTGGAATGCATGGACACTCTCTAGTCCACCAGTGATCTCGACTTTCCTCCCGAAAACTCTGCAAACTCTTTCCAAACTGTTTATTCAAAACGGACGAAACGCGAGCGCATTAGCAGCCCCGCGAAATCAGCTACTCCTCTGCTTTCCGATGACGATTATATTCTGTCAAGCTCAAGCTCATCCGATGAAAAGGAGCTTTTCTCTAAGGATAAGAGTCATCCTCCTATTCAAATCCTCGAAAGAGAACATTGGCCCAGAATCCATTCAGCCCTTCTCAAAGCGGACATTCCTATCCGCCATGCCAAAAACACCTCCGACGAAGTGGTCGTCTACCTAAAACTGTGGATAGTTTCCGCACTATTCCCCAAAAATTAGTAAAGAATAGAATATCTTACACCACCAACCAACTCGAGCAAGACAAAGACCTCATCGTCGTCATCAGAGGTGTCAACGAATCTCTTACCGAACAATCTATTTTGGAAGAACTCTAAACTAAAATTCCCTCTGTTGAGCGCGTCCATCATATGAAGAGAGGTGGAACAATCTGGCCCCTGGCAGTCGTTTATCTGGACCCTTCCTCTCCTCCAGCCAATCGAAATTCGACATCAAACTTGTTGCTGGCCTCAGTGTTCGGTTCAAAGTCAAACAAAAATCCAATCACAGTGCCGTCGTTGCCTCAAAATCTTCCTCGCCGCAAATTACTGCCATGCCTCCTGGGCTTGCACTTTCTGCGGACGTGGTCATGCCACTGCCTCTTGCACGCTCATAGAACGAAAAGATGCCACCCCATCCTGTTGCACTTGCAAAGGCCCTCATTAGGCCACCTTTAATGGATGCCAGAAAGTCCCTTATAGACCTGGCACCAAGTCGAACGCAACTCGTTAACCTCCAAAACCGAAGCTGACCGCAATCCCTCTTCCTCAACCTCAAATCGCCATAAAACCCGTTTTTTCAACGCTCCTTTGCTGATGTAATCTCAGCTCGTCCTCCTCCCAAAGTCCATAACCATCCTCAATCCTCTACCAACACTGATCCACTACATAATCTGCAACTCCAGCAGCTTTTCCGTGACTCCCTCTCCGCCTTTTCCCGTTTTCTTCCAACGCTCATTCGCTGATATAATCTCAGCTCGTACTCCTCCGAAAGTCCATAACCATCCTCAATGCTCTACGTACACTGATCCACTACATAATCCGCAACTCCAGCAGATTTTTCGTGACTTTTTCTCCGCTTTTGCTGCTGCCGTCCAGCACCATACCCCAGGATGCTCGTGAAAATAATCTGAAAATCCTTACCTGGAATGCCAACGGCATCTTTGCTCCCAAGCAACTGAAATTGCCATTCCTCCTCAACGACAAATCCATCGACGTCGCCTGCATTACCGGGACCCATCCTCAGAACCTGCCCACTTTCCTACCTCTCATTCATCAACCCGATATCCTCGGCATCTTCATCACAAATAATATCGTCTCTGACAGAAATCCGCTGTCTCTTTCTAAACGTAGTTCCGATCACAACCCAGTGCTCGTAGAGTTGTTGGGTTCCCATCATCTCGCACCTCCAACTGAATCAAAATTCGATTACCTTCATCTCAGATATATTCTGGATGCTGGGAGATTCTGGAAAGTCATCGAATCTCTCCGTAATAGGAAATCTTCTCTTCCCCCCTCTCGCCGAAGACGGTCAATCTATCTCCCTTGACGAGGGAAAAGCAAAAATTTTCGCAGATTCCCCCAAAGATCATTGCCCCCCCTTTCCTAGCCTCGACCAATTTGCTAACTTTTACGACCATGTCTCCAGGACTCCTCGCAATTTCACTGTCACGGACACAGACTATATTCCCACCTCTCCTAAATAAGTCTCTGAATCAATCCGCTCATTGAGAAATTATAAAGCTCCCAGCAATGACTCCATCAGTAACAATGTACTGAAAACACTTCCCCGCAAACACATCGTGGCTACCTGCAATATTGTTAACGCAATGATGCGATTACAATACTTTCCCTCAGCCGGGAAAGGAGCTATTCTAATCTTTCTACCGAAGCCGGGTGAACCTCTCAGATCAGCATCAAGTTTTCGTCCTATCAGTCTGCTGTGTACTCTCAGAAGAGTAACCGAAAACATCATTCTTTCCCGTTTTGTTGACTTTGTGTCGCAAAACAACTTTCTTCCTGATTTCCAGCACGGTTTTTGCAAACGTCACGGAACAGCTCATAAACTTCTTCGTGTCTTTGAGTACATTGCCGAAAACCTCAACAAAGGCAGGCACACATCCATACTTTTTCTGGATTGTAGGCAAACCTTTGAAAGAGTCTGGCATGACGGTCTGATTTATAAACTCATCGAGTTGAACTTGCCTCACTTTCTCATCGCCTTGATCAAATCCTTCCTCTCAAACAGGAGCTTCAGAGCTCGAGTCGGCAAATCCTTATCGGATCCCGAACTCATTACCTCCGGTGTCCCTGCTCGTCACGTCTAAACAAATTTATTCCAATCGTCCTAGATTGGTACCATAGATGGGGATTCGAAATAAGCAAATCTAAATCTGAAGCTGTCTTTCTCTCACTTCACCAGCCAAATTCCTGTAAGCTCTTCGTCTACTCTTTTCACATTAAATGGAGTCTCTCAGCGAAGTATCTCGGCGTCATTTTTGACAAACGACTCACTTGGTTCAAAGAAATCCAAGCCATCCGTAATAAGGCCAACGGAGCCTTCACCTTCCTTGAACCCTTCTTCAATAACCCTATAGTTTCTCGAGTCATCAAAACTCGTATCTCCAACGCTGTAATTAGGAGCATCTGCGCCTACGCAATTCCTGTCTGGGGCTATGCAACCCCAAATAGTCTTTCCAAACTTGAAGGCACCTATATGCGCCTTCTCCGTTCCGCTTCAAATATTCCTTGGTTCATCCGCAACAAGCAAATTCTTGTGGAATTCAACCTCCCATCCATCACCAATGCCGCTCACACATACGCTGCAAAACTTTGTCCCTCAGTAGCTAATCACCCGAACCCATGCATCAACTCACTTGCGAAATATGCAAATAAAAGTTCCGACCGCTTTAGAAGGCCCTGCCTTCTTATCTTACAGCAATAATTGAGTCATCTGTCTCTCTTGTTTTTCCATGCTATCCTTGCGGTATAACTGTCTTGGACCACCAATGTCTGAGTCCCTATTTTCTCTCTTCATATTGGCTTATAACCTACTAGGTTGGTAACCAGTCGAGAAGGGGTTTTAGTCGGTAGGCGCGTCAAGCGAATCCGACACTACCCTTTCTTCCAGGGTGTCTTCTAAAGATCTCCCCTCTTCGGCCTCTTAAAAAAGGCTCACGCTAGGCCTCTTTGCGGTCTTAATTAGGCAAATTCCAGGTCGTATGTTTGCCAACATTGTCAAGGATAGATGGTCCCGAGTGAAGTCGCAGGATATGAAGGTCGATATAAGGGTCATCAAGAAGACCTGGCATGGGGATGTTCTCCTAGAACTTGGTGAGTCCAGTAGGAATAAAGCCCAAATTGAGGAGGCATTACGAAACATCATCAAGGGAAGAGGAAAGGTAAGACATCCAGAGCCACGTGTGCAGGTTCAGATCCGCGATTTGGACGTGGCAACTGACATAGACGAAGTCAAGTCTACTTTGCAGTCTGTTCTTGGAGATGGGTCAATGGATAGTGTGACCGTCGATATGGCGAAAATTGATTCGCGGGGAAGCCTTATGGCATCCACGGAAATGAAGGAATTCGACGCCGATAAAATGGTTAAAGAGGACTACATAAGGGCATTGCACAAACCGACTCTGGAATTTTTGTGGCGAGGCCAAAGTATTTCCACAGCAGACCATATGTCTGCGCGGGTGATGGCAGATAGATTTCAATTTCCCACCAGGAATTTGATGATTATGTACAACTACGGCATGTATAAAACATTCTCGTTGGAGGTATCAAATTCTGAAACTCCCAACTATAATCCTATAAAGAAGAATTTCGCGATTGATAACGCACAAAGCCGTAGTTTGGGGCCAAAGTTCAACAACACCATCCGAAAATTATAAAAGTTTGACATTTAGAGCGTCAGGAATTCACTGCAGCGCCATGAACGACATGCTACCAAACGGAAATTTTTATAACTTGCGTACTCACACGATACCTCAAGAAAGACGATGGTACATGAAACTATTGCCAATAAAGTAGTTCTCGTAATGGATAAATAGTGAAGAAAATATGAAATTGAATTATTTCTGCATGAAAAAATATTGCAATTGTTTTTCGGGATAATTTTTTACAATTTTTCATAGTTTATAACAAAAAAGAATAAATTTACAGTTTGTAGTAAATGGAAACTTCCGGAAATTTAGAACTTCAGAAAATATATAAATTCGTTTTCCCATTGGATCTTCCTGAAGTTTAAAAAAAAAATTTACAACTTATCAACCTATACATAAATAAATTCAGTACTTTATAAATTTTGCCAAATTCCAATATAAATAAACATGTGATTTGTCCAAGTTTAGAATTGCATTGCACATTTACTTATAATTTTCAAAAAAATATTTCTGGAAATGGCTGATTTATAAATAAATTGGTTCTCGCAATAAACAAATGGGACGAATAGTTTCTTCCTCGATAAATGAATATCGAAATGGTCTTGCTACATATTTTTTAGTTTTTCAGACTTTATAAAAGATTTCTGTAATTTGTTTCCATCAGATTAGCAAAAACTGATTTGCAACGTATCAATTTATAAATAAAAAAATTCAACCCTTTTTTCAATTTTCCATATAAATGAATATACAATAAAATTTGGTCCGGTTTACAATTTTTCCGCAAATTCATTTATAATTTGAGAGAAAATATTTCTAAGTTTACGAAATTTGTAGTATATGTATTTTCCTAAAAGTGAAATAAACCTTCAAATGGGGCACTGATATCCGGCACGTGCCAGAGCTTATCGTTAGAGGTCTTTTGCTCTCGTCACCACCGATAAAAAAAACATGAAATTGTTTTTCCAGAAGATTTTTTACAATTGTATATAGTTTATAACTAAAAAGAACTTTATACTTCATTGCAAATGGGAACCAAGATCAAAGTTTTCAATTTTTATGAATTTGTAAATTCGTGTATGTACTTGATTATTATCTAGTTAGCAAAAACCAATACGCAACATATCTATTTACAAATAAAGAAATTCAATAGTTTATAAATTTTTTCAATCTTCAATATAAATAAATTTGCAATTTGGCCAAGTTTGGAATTTGTTTGCATACTTATTTATTATTTTTGAAAAAGTATTTCGGAAGTCAGCTGATTT
>WSXT02076819.1:0-26562 GCA_011762715.2 Neuroterus valhalla
TTTCAATCTCTAATAAGTAGTTTTTTAATTTCCCTTCACACAGATATTTTCTCACTCAAACAACTCGCTTTTATTTAATTTTTTGATGATCAAAATTACAAAACAACTAGGAAAAAGTATATGCTCCAATCCAGCACCACCTCTGTGCGTGGCCTATTCGGTCCTGCCTCAACGAAAGAGTCGAGCAGTAGACCGGTCGAAAGCCGCGATCGTCGACTAAAACTAAACTCGGTTACGACTGAACATTTTTAATCGTATCTCAGGAACCGATGAAGATTTTTCAAGTTTTTTTGGCCTAAATTAATGATAAAAGTTCAGACTCTATGTTTTATAATTTTAAGATTTTTAAAACAATTTTCCTAGGTCATGCTAAAAGTTGAAGGGATAGGGGGTTCGGGATACGACTGATCACTGTTCCGTGACTTTTGTGAACCTTGGACCTAGATTCACGAAAGAGTGATTGGTCACATTCAGTACCCCATTCCCCAGGTTCTCTCTAAAAAAACATGTATTATAACTCAGAAAAAGAACCTACGAAAAGAGGTTGAGATACGACTAATCACTCTTTTGTGACTTTTGTGAATCTTACTTCTAGATTGACAAAAGATTGATTGGTCACATTTGGAACCCCTTTTCACAGGTTCTTTCTAAAAAAACGTCTAATCTAACTCGGAAAAGAACCTGGGGAAAAGGGGTTCGAGATACAGCCAATCACTCTTCCGTGACTTTTGCGAATCCTACTTCTAAATTAACAAAAGAGCGATTGGTGGCATTTAGAACCTCTTATCCCAGGTTTTCTCTAAAAATACATGTATTGTAACTCAGAAAAAGAACCTGCGAAGAGGAGTTCGAGATACGACCAATCACTATTTCGTGAATCTAGAAGCAAGATTCACAAAAGTCACCAAAGAGTGATTGGTCGTATCTCGAACCCCTCTCCCCAGGTTCTTTTACCGAGTTATATAACATGTTTTTTTAGAAAGAACCTGGGAAAAGGGGTTCGAAATGTGACCAATCACTTTTTGTTAATCTAGAAGCAGGATTCACAAAAGTCACAAAAGAGTGATTGGTCGTATCTCGAACCCCTCTCCCCAGGTTCTTCTACCGAGTTATATTACATGTTGTCTTAGGAAGAACCTGGAAAAAGGGGTTCGGAACCCCTTTTGCCAAGTTCTCTCTAAAAAAACATGTATTATAACTCGGAATAAGAACCTGGGAAAAGGGGTTCGAGATACGACCATCAATCTTTCGTGACCTTTGTGAAACTCACTTCTTGATTAACAAAAGAGTGATTCTTTACATTTAGAACCCCTTTTCCCAGGTTCTTTTCCAGAGTTATAATACACGTTTTTACAGAAAAAACCTGGGAGAAGGGGTTTTAAATGTGAACAATCACTATTTTGTTTATCTAGAAGTAAAATTCACGAATTTACGAGAGACTGATCGGTCGTATCTCGAACCCCTTTTCCCAGTTTCTTTTTCCGAGTTATAACCCATGTTTTCTTAGAGAGAAACTAGTAAAAGGGGTTCTACATGTGACCAATCACTCTTTAGTTATTCTAGAAGTAAGATTCACAAAAGTCAGGAAAGAGTGATTGTTCGTATCTCGAAACCCTTTTCCCAGGTTCTTTTTCTGAGGTATAATACATGTTTTTCAGAGAGAAGCTGGGAAAAGGGGTTCTTAATGTGACCAATCACTCTTTTGTTAATCACGAAGTAAGATTCGAAAAAGTCACGAAAGAGTGATTGGTCGTATTTCGAACCCCTTTTCCCAGGTTCTTTTTCTGAGTTATACTACATGTTTTTGCAGAGAGAACCTGGGAAAAGGAGTTCAAAATATGACCAATCACTCTCTTGGTAATCTAGAAGTAGGATTCACAAAAGTCACGGAAGGGTGATTGGTCGTATCTAGGACCCCTTTTCCTAGGTTCTTTTTCTGAGTCATATCACATATTTTCATAGAGAGAACTTGGGAAAAGGGGTTCGAAATTCGACCAATCACGCTTTTGTTATTCTAGAAGTATGATTAACAAAAGTCACGAAAGAGTGATAGGTCGTATCTCAAACACCTTTTCCCATGTTCTCTCTGATGAAACATGTATTATAACTCAGAAACAGAACTTGGTAAAAGCGGTTCGAGATACGACTAATTACTCTTTTGTGACTTTTGTGAATTCCATTTTTAGATTAACAAAAGAATGATTGGTCACATTCAGAACCCCTTCTCCCAGGTTCTCTCTAAGAAAACATGTATTATAACTCAGAAAAAGAACCTGGAAAAAAGGGTTCGAGATACGACCAATCAATCTTTCGTGACTTTTGTGAATTCTGCTTCTAGATTACAAGAGAGTGATTGGCCACATTTCGAACCCCTTATCCCAGCTTCTCTCTGGAAAAAACATGTATTATACCTCAGAAAAAGAACCTGGGAAAAGGGGTTCGAGATACGACCAATCACTTTTTCGTGACTTTTGTGAATCTTACTTTTAGATTAACAAAAGAGTGATCGGTCACATGTAGAACCCCTTTTCCTAGTTTCTGTCTAAGAAAACATGGTTAATAACTCAGAAAAAGAACCTGGGAAAAGGTGTTCGAGATACGACCGATCAATCTCTCGTAAATTTGTGAATCTTACTTCTAGATAAACAAAAGAGTGACTGTTCACATTTAAAACCCCTTCTCCCAGGTTTTCTCTGGAAAAACGTGTTTTAAAAATCTGGAAAAGAACCTGGGAAAAGGGGTTCTAAATGTAAACAATCACTCTTTTGTTAATCAAGAAGTGAGATTCATAAAGGTCACGAAAGATTGATTGGTCGTATCTCGAACCCTTTTTCCCAGGTTCTTTTTCCGAGTTATAATACATGTTTTTTCAGAGAGAACCTGGCAAAAGGGGTTCTGAATGTGACCAATCACTCTTTTGGTAATCTAGAAGTTAGATTCACAAAAGTCACGGAAGAGTGATTGGTCATATCTCGAAGCCCTCTTCCCAGTTTTTATTCTGAGTAATAATACATGTATTTTCAGAGAGAACCTGGGGAAAAGGGTTCTAAATGGGACCAATCGCTCTTTCGTGACTTTTGTGAATCTTACTTCTAGATAAACAAAAGAATGATTGTTCACATTTAGAACCCCTTTTCCAAATTCTCTTTAAAGAAATTTGTATTAAAACTCTGAAAAAGAACCTGGGAATAGGGGTTCCGAATGTTCCAATCATTCTTTCGTGACTTTCGTGAATCCGACTTCTAGATTAACAATAGAGTGATTGGTCAAATTTCGAACCCGTCTCTCCAGGTTCTCTCTTAAAAAATATGTATTATAACTCGGAAAGAGAACCTGAGGAGAGGGGTTCGAGATACGATCAATCACTCTTTCGTGACTTTTGTGAATCCTACTTCTTGATTAACGAAAGAGTGGTTGGTCACATTTCGAACCCTTTTTCCCTTGTTCTCTCTAAGAAAATATGTAATATATCTCGGGAAAAGAACCTGGGAAAAGGGGTTCGAGATACGACCAATCACTCTTTTGTTAATCTAGAAGTAGGATTCACAAAATTCACGAAAGAGTGATTGGTCGTATCTCGAAACCCTTTTCCCAGGTTCTTTTTCTGAGTTATATTACATGTTTTTTTTTAAAGAGAACCTGGGGAAAAGGTTTCTAAATGTCGCCAATCACTCTTTCGTGACTGTTCAAGATCTTGCTTCTGGATTAAGAAAAGAGTGATTGGTCACATTTGGAACCCCTTTTCCCAGCTTCTTTCTAATAAAACATGTAGCATAACTCGGAAAAAGAACCTGAGAAAAGGGGTTCGAGATACGACCAATCACTCTTTCGTGACTTTTGTGAATCCTGCTTCTACATTCACATAAGAGTGATTGGACACATTAAGAATCCTCTTTCCTAGGTTCTCTCTGAAATACATGTATTATACCTCAGAAAAAGAACCTGGGAAAAGGGGTTCGAGATGCGACCAATCACTCTTCCGTGAAATTTGTGAATCTCACTTCTAGATTAACGAAAGAGTGGTTGGTCACATTTCGAACCCTTTTTCCCTTGTTCTCTCTAAGAAAATATGTAATATATCTCGGAAAAAGAACCTGGGAAAAGGGGTTCGAGATACGACCAATCACTCTTTGTTAATCTAGAAGTAGGATTCACAAAAGTCACGGAAGAGTGATTGGTCGTATCTCGAAACCCTTTTCCCAGGTTCTTTTTCTGAGTTATATTACATGTTTTTTTAAAGAGAACCTTGGGAAGAGGGTTCTAAATGTCACCAATCACTCTTTCGTGACTGTTCAAGATCTTGCTTCTAGATTAAGAAAAGAGTGATTGGTCACATTTGGGACCCCTTTTCCCAGCTTCTTTCTAATAAAACATGTAGCATAACTCGGAAAATGAACCTGAGAAATGGGGTTCGAGATACGACTAATCACTCTTTCGTGACTTTTGTGAATCCTGCTTCTACATTCACATAAGAGTGATTGGACACATTTAGAATCCTCTTTCCTAGGTTCTCTCTGAAATGCATGTATTATACCTCAGAAAAAGAAACTGGGAAAAGGGGTTCGAGATGCGACCAATCACTCTTCTGTGACATTTGTGAATCTCACTTCTAGATTACCAAAAGAATGATTGGTCACATTTAGAACCCCTTTTCCCAAGTTCTCTCTAAATAAATTTGTATTATAACTCGGAAAAAGAACCTGGTAAAAGGTGTTCGAGATACTATCAATCACTCTTTCGTGACTTTTGTGAATCCTACTTCTAGATAAACAAAAGAGTGATTGTTCACATTTAGAACTCCGTTTCCCAGGTTTTCTCTGGAAAAAAGTGTATTCTAACTCGAGAAAAGAACCTGGGAGAAGGGGTTCTAAATGTGAACAATAGCTCTTTTGTTAATCTAGAAGTAAGATTCACAAAAGTCACGAAAGATTGATTGGTCGTATCTCGAACCCCTTCTCCCAGGTTCTTTCCCCGAGTTACAATGCATGTTTTCTTTAGAGAGAACCTTGCAAAAGGGGTTCTGAATGTGACCCATCACTCTTTTGTGAATCTAGAAGCAAGATTCACAAAAGTCCCGGAAGAGTGATTGGTCGTGCCGCGAACCCCTTCTCCTAGGTTCTCCTCCCGAGTTTTAATACATATTTTTTAGAGAGAACCTGGGAACAGGGGTTCCGAATGTGTCCAATCCCTCTTTAGTGAATCTAGAAGCAAGATTCGTAATAGTCACGGAAGAGTAATTGGTCGTATCTAGAACCTCTTTTCCCAGGTTCTTTTTCTGAATTATCACACATATATTTTTAAAGAGAACCTGGGGGAAGGGGTTCTAAGTGTGACCAATCACTCTTTCGTGACTGTTGTGAATCTTGCTTCTAGATTCTCGGAAGTGTGATTGGTCGTATCTCGAACCCCTTTTTCGAGGTTCTTTTTCTGAGTTATAATACATGTTTTTTCAGAGAAAACCTGGGAAAAGGTGTTCGAGATACGACCAATCACTCTTTCGTGAATCTAGAAGCAAGATTCGCAAAAGTCACGAAAGAGTGGATGGTCAAATTTAGAACCTCTTCCCGCAGGTTCTCTCTAAAAATACATGTATTATAACTCGGAAAAAGAGCCCGGGGAAAGGGGTTTGAGATACGTCCAATCACTCTTTTTTGATTCTAGAAGCAAGATTCAAAACAGTCACGAAAGAGTGATTGGTCACATTAAGAACCGCTCTCCCAGGTTCTTTCTAAAAAAACATGTAATATAACTCGGAAAAGGAACCTGGGACAAGGGGTTCGAGATACGACCAATCACTCTTTCGTGATCACCCCTTTTCCCAGGTTCTCTCTAACAAAATATGTATCATAATTCAGAAAAAGAACCTGGGAAAAGGGGTTCGATGTACGACCAATCACTCTCCTGTGACTTTTTTGAATCTTGCTTCTAGATTTACTATACAGTGATTGGACACATTCAGAACCCTTTTCTCAGGTTCTCTCTAAATGATATGTGTATTATAACTCGGAAAAGAACCTAGGAAAAGGGGTTTAAGATACGAACAATCACTCTTCCGTGAATCTAGAAACAAGATTTACAACAGTCGCGAAAGAGTGATTGGTCTTATTTAGACCCCCTTTCCCCAGGTTCTCTCTAAAAATACATGCATCATAATTCAGAAAAAGAACCTGGGAAAAGGGGTTCTATATACGACCAATCACTCTTCCGTCACTTGCCCTGCCACCTGGATACGCGGAGGCGATACACAGTGCAGTCTTACGCGCACAGAGGGAAGCGTCTGTGCAGGCGCAGAAACAGATGAGAAGCCTTTTTAAAGAATTCGAATCGAAGCAGCATGAGTTGATATCGAGTATCAATAAAGTGGTTTAAGAAATAAAGACGGAGATTTCTGACCATTCTAAAAGAATCACTTTGCTGGAGGGTCCTTCTACAAATATTTCTGACGAAGTCAAACGTGTAAGAATGGAATCAAGCTCACTGAAATTGAGAGTTACCTTTATGGAAGCTGCTCTCAACCAACAAGAGCAAAGTGCCCTTCAAACTACCCTTGAGATCCACGGGTTACCATCCAAACCAAATGAGGATCTCTCCACACTCTCAGAATCGGTAGCTTGAGCACTAGATGCTCCCTTTGCCGAAGAAGACCTGCTTAACGCCTACCGGATTCGTAAAGCACCATCTGCTAAACCATCACTTGCACCAATAATTGGCGCAAAGTTTAGTGGGCAGTTAGTGAGGGACCAAATCATTGAGCAGAAGAAGAAAAAACGTGTCTTCTCAACAATTAATCTTGGCTGTTCAGAGAACGAACGGAGTATTATCTTCATTCGTGAGTCACTTACGCCCTTCAACCGGAGAATTTACACTTCTGCGTTGGATCTCAGAAGACAGAAAAAAGTAAAATACCTCTGGATTGCAGGAGGTAAGATTTTTTGTCGCAAGGAGGATGGTTCACCAAGGATTCAACTCTCACTACCACAACACGTAGAAATATTTCAATAGCAATTAGGCTGTCTGCATAAGAATTTTGGGCAAGGCTGGATGATATTGTGGGTGGAATGAATGATGTCTGTCGGTAAATATGCCTCAAAAAATATAAAGTTCTCTATAAGTTGTAGACGTCTCTTAGGTAATGAACTTGATCTCATTTTTAAACTAGTTGTTATAAATTCTGATTCTAGTCTCCTCAACAATAAGCGTATATGTCTAATCGTGTATCTTTCGAATCCTAATTTTTACAATACCATACCAACAGCCTTAGCTCTCTTGATATCTAGATATCGATTTATTAAGAAATTACCCTTTATATATGATAATTTTTTACACTCTTGTTCAGCTCAGTACCTGAAAAATTTAAGCATATCTGTATGAAGATCTACGCCAATGTTTTTCTTTGGCTTGATCAGCATCCTAGAGTGCTTTGTGGTCTCTTGAGTTTCGAAGTGATGGTCTTGTTGATTGTATTATATCAATGGATACCTTGAGCATTTGCCATGTCAACGCCCGGTTCTGAATCCCGGTTGACTCCAAACATACCTTCGAGCCTTGCTGCAATTGAGAACTACACGCTCTTCCGGAGGGAGAGAAGGGGAGGTGGAGTTTGTATCTTCTTGCACAGTAGCCTTAGAGGAGCTGTGGTTGAAGTGAGTCCTGTGAATACTCATCGTACGACTGAATTCATTTTTGTTGACGTCAAGTCATCTACTGACAACGTTCTAGTGGGAGAAGTGTATAAACCACCCAATGCATCTTATGGCACAGAGCTTGAATCTGTAATTTGTGCACATATTCCCAATTTTAATAGCATTATCGTTACTGGAGATTTCGATACTAATTTAAATTTCTCTACCAATAAAACTAAGTATCGCACATCATCCTGTCTCTTTTCTCTCCAACCACGACCTAATTAACAGTAACTATGAATTTTCTTATAACCCGAACTCAAACCATACCATAAGAATGGTGCGAAATCTTTCTCATATTGACAAAGGTAAATTTTTCGAGCATCTAATGACATATAATTGGGAAAAAATTTTACTTGATTCAGATAAAAATAATAAAATGGATGCCCTGACTGACAACTTAGTATCAGCGTTCAACAAGTTTGCTCCCTAACATGTTCCTGAACATTTTAATAAAGCTGCTCCTTGAATTACAGCCGAAATTGAAAATCTGATGAGGGAACGTGATAACAGGCGCCGACTTACTAAAAGGACAAAAAGGAGCATAATCCTAGCTCAATTTCGTAAACTCAGGAATCAAGTCCAAACTAAAATTAGAGATTCGTTCAATCAATATAATTATAACGCATTACAAATAGAGACAAAAAAGAGGACATATGGCATCTCTTCAGACTTCTACATCTCATTCATCCCAAGCACGAAACAGTGGACAGTAATTTCCCACCTAATGACCTTTTGAAGACATTTTCTACATTCTCAATTCCAGATGTATTAATAACATCTCCCACTTCCCCACAGGATTTAAGATTCAACTACTCTGATTTTTTTCTTCGAGGACATTACACCTGAAGTACTCCTGGAAAATGCACTAGAAATGAAATCGAACGCTCTTGGACCAGATGGAATATCAATTAAAATGGTTAAACTTGCCCTACCAATTATCTTCCCTACCCTTTTGAATATCTATAACTCTTCTCTCCAGGTCGGTATTTTTCCCGATATCCGGAAGAAAGCTATCATTTGCCCTATCCCAAAAATTCCGAAACCTTCTCCCCCAAAAGAATTTCGGCCACTTTCTATCTTATGCGCACTGTCTGAACCACTAGAAAAAATTGTTCACCTTCAATTGTCTAAATTCTTAGAAAGCACAAAGGCCATTGACCCGATGCAATCAGGGTTTCGAGCGAAACATAGCACTCTCACTGCTACCCTCAAATTCACAAATGATATCAAAATAGCTATGGATAGAAGGGAAATCACGATTGTTGTCCTGTTTGATTTTTCAAAGTCTTTCGATATGGTTAACCATGACTGGCTCCTACTAAAGCTCAAGACCTTCAAATTGTCTAACTCTGTTATCAAATGGTTCAAGTCTTATTTCATTAATCGATCTCAAAGGGTCACTAATAATGGTGGTGAGCTTTCTGACTGGTGGGAGGTGAAGAGTGGAGTTCCTCAAGGTTCCATTCTGGCCACCCTCTTTTTTATTTTTTATATACCTCTGACCTTGGGAGTGAACTTCAGCACTGCAGCTACCACAAATACGCGGATCAGCTTAAACTGTACTTGTCAGGACCTATCTCTTCACTGGGTAGGTTACTCACACTGGTTCACGAGGACATCGATCGTGTTACTCTTTGGTCCTGGAAGAATGGGCTTGCACTTAACCAAGGCAAAACTCAGGCCATTTTTATTGGGCCTACTTCATCCCCATCGCATGTAACTCTGGCGTCTTATCCGTCCCTACGTATCGAGACTTCTCGGAAGTAGTAAAGGTTCTGGGTTATCTCCATAATCGTATCTTGTCCTGGAAAGAACAGGTAAACAGCATCTTGGGCAAAATTTACAGAATATCACAACAATTATACAGGAATAAGGACTCATTACCTACCTCCACTTGAATACTTAAATTAAATTAAATTAAATTAAATTTAGAGCTCAACCTTTTCCAGTTTTTAAACAAAGTAATACCAACACATCCTAAGCTTCGTAAAAGAAAATTAATACTTAAAATTCCTTTGCATAGAACCTGTAAGCTTCAAAGATCATTTATAGTAGAAGGTGCTCGTTTATGGAATAAATTACCTCCTGACATTAGAAATACACCTTCTTCATATCAATTCAAAAATCTCTTTTTCAAATACTTGTTCAGCACTTCGAACCCTACGCTTGAAATAACCCACTGGTAAACTTTTGACCCCAAACTTTTAACGTGTATTCTTGACTTTAATATTGTTCATTATTTAGTAATTCTTCTTCACTTTTTTGATATTACACATGCGATTTTTTCGTCTACACCATATATTTATTCTATGGACTTAGTTTTAAGATTCATCATGTACAGTATCGATTAGTGCCTGCACACTCATGTAATAAGCATGTATCATCTTGTTCCTTAAAGGGCTGCCTAGCCCTAGGAACTTTTTCTTAATAAATACAAATACAAATACTCTTCCGTGACTTTTGTGAATCTTGCTTCTAGATTCACAAAAGAGTGATTGGTCACATCCAGAACCCTTTTTGCCAGGTTCTCTCTAAAAAAACATGTATTATAACCCGGAAAAAGAACCTGGGAAAAGGGGTCCGAGATACGACCAATCAATCTTTCGTGACTTTTGTGAAACTTACTTCTAGATTAACAAAGGACTGATTGTTCACATTTAGAAGCCCTTTCCCGAAGTTCTTATTCCAAGTTATAATACACTTTTTACCAGAGAAAACCTGGGAAAAGAGGTTCTAAATGTGAACAATCACTCTTTTTTTTAATCTAGAAGTAAGATTCACAAAAGTTACGGAAGAGCGACTGGTCGTATCTCGAATCCCTTTTCCCATGATTTTTTTCTGAGGTGTAATACATGTTTTTTCAGAAAGAACCTGGGAAAAGGGGTTCTAAAAGTGTTCGATGACTCTTTAGGAAATCTAGATGCAAGATTCACAAAAGTCACGGGAGAGTGATTGGTCGTATCTCGAACCCCCTTCCCCAGGTTATTTTTCCGAGTTTTAATACATATTCTTTAAGAGAGAACCTGGGAAAAGGGGTTCGAAATGTGAGAAACCACTCTCTTGTAATTCTAGAAGTAAGATTCACAAAAGTCACGGGAGAGTGATTGGTTGTATCTTGAAACCCCTTTCCCAGGTTATTTTTCCGAGTTATAATACACATTCTTTAAGAGAGAATCTGGGGACTTCCAGATTAACGAAAGAGTGATTGGTCGTATCTCGAGCCCCTTTTCCCAGCTTCTCTTTAAAAAAATATGTATTATAACTCGGAAAAAGAACCTGGGGAAGGGGGTTCGAGATACGACCAATCACTTTCCCGTGACTTTTGTGAATCGTGCATCTAGATTCACTAAAGAGTCATCGAACGCATTTAGAACCCCTTTACCCAGGTTCTCTCTGAAAAAACATGTATTATACCTTAGAAAAAGATCCTGGGAAAAGGGGTTCGAGATACGACAAATCACTCTTTCGTGACTTTTGTGAATCTTACTTCTAGATTAAAAAAAAGAGTGATTGTTCACATTTGGAACCTCTTTTCCCAGGTTTTCTCTGGTAAAACGTGTATTATAACTCGGGAAAAGAACCTGGCAAAAGGGTTTCTAAATGTGACCAATCACTCTTTTGTTAATCTAGTAGTAAGATTCACAAAAGTAACGAAAGACTGATTGGTCGTATCTCGAACCCCTTGTCCCAGGTTCTTTTTCTGAGTTATAATACATGTTTTTATAGAGAGAACCTGGGAAAAGAGGTTTTAAATGTGTCCAATCACTCTTTAGTGAATCTAGATGCAAGATTCACAAAAGTCACGGAAGAGTGATTGTTCGTATCTCGAACCCCATTTCCCAGGTTCTTTTCCTGAGTTATATTACATGTTTTCTTAGAGAGAACCTAGGAGAAGGGGTTCCTAATGTGATCAATCACTCTTTTGTTAATCTAGAAAAAAGATTCACAAAAGTAAAAAAAGAGCAATTTGTCGTATCTCGGATCTCTTATCCCAAGTTCTTTTTCTGAGTGATAATACATGTTTTTTCAGAGAGAACCTGGGAAAAGGTGTTCGAGATACGACCAATCACTCTTTCTTGAATCTGGAAGCAAGATTTACAAAAGTCACGACAGAGTGTATGGTCACATTCAGAACAACTTTCCCCAGGTTTGCACTAAAAATACATGTAATATAACTCCGGAAAAGAACCTGGGAAAAGAGGTTCGAGATACGACCTATCACTCTCTCGTGACTTTTGTGAATCTTAATTCTAGATTAACAGAAGAGTGATTGGTTAAATTATCGAACCCCTTTTCCCAGGGTCTCTCTAAGAAAATATGTAATATGATTCGAAAAAGAACCTGGGAAAAGGGGTTCGAGATACGACCCATAACTCTTCTGTGATTCTAGAAGCAAGATTCACAACAGTCACGAATGAGTGATTGGTAACATTTAGAACTCCTCTCCGAGCTTCTCTTTAAAGAAATATGTAATATAACTCGGAAAAAGAACCTGCAAAAAGGGGTTTGAGATACGACCAATCAGTCTTCCGTGAGTTTTGTGAATCCTGCTTCTACGTCCACAAAATAGTGATTGGACACAATTTAGAACCCCTTTTTCAGGTTCTCTCGAACAAAATATGTATTATAACTCGGAAAAAGAACCTGGGAAAGGGGGTTCGAGATACGACCAATCACTCTTCCGTGACTTTTGTGAATCTTGCATCTAGATTCACTAAAGAGTGATTGGACACATTTAAAACCTCTTTTCCCAGGTTCTCTCTATAAAAACATGTATCATAACTCAGAAAAAGAACCTGGGACAAGGGGTTCGAGATACGACCAATCACTCTTTCGTTACTTTTGTGAATCTTACTACTAGATTAACAAAAGAGTGATTGGTCACATTTAGAAACCCTTTTTCCAGGTCCTTTTCCCGAGTTATAATACACGTTTTACCAGAGAAAACCTAGGAAAAGAGGTTCCAAATGTGAACAATCACTCTTTTTTTAAATCTAGAAGTAAGATTCACAAAAGTCACGAAAGAGTGATTTGTCGTATCTCGAACCCCTTTTCCCAGGATCTTTTTCTAAGGTATAATACATGTTTTTTCAGAGAGAACCTGGGTAAAGGGGTTCTAAATGCGTTCGATGACTCTTTAGTGAATCTAGATGCACGATTCACAAAAGTCACGGGAAAGTGATTTGTCGTATCTCGGAACTCTTTTTCCAAGTTCTTCTTTTGAGTTATAATACATGTTTTTTTTCAAAGAGAACCTGGGAAAAGGTGTTCGAGATACGACCAATTACTCTTTCGTGATCTAGAAGCAAGATTCACAACAGTCACGAATCAGTGATTGGTCACATTTAGAACCCCTCTCCCAGGTTCTCTCTGAAAACATGTAATATAACTCGGAAAAAGAACCTGGAAAAAAGGGTTCGAGATGCGATCAGTCACTCTTCCGTTACTTTTGTGAATCCTGCTTCTAAATTCACAAAAGAGTGATTAGACACAATTTTAAACCCCTTCCACCAGGTTCTCTCTAACAAAATATGTATTATAACTCGGAAAAAGAACCTGGGACAAGGGGTTCGAGATACGACCAATCACTTCCCAGGTTTCCTCTAAAAAAATATGTATTGTAACTCGGAAAAAGAACCTGGGTGTTGGAAGAGATAGGGTGGTGAGGCACTTGAGCGTTTTGATGAACAAACTCAGATTTATTTGATAAGGTATTACAACGAAACTTGCCACGTCTAATTCTCTTGAATGCCAATGTGCAACTAACTCGAGGGAGCGAATCCTCCACGCTGCTCCGTTCCTTCGCGCGATCGATGCGCCATCCCAGTAATGGAGCGTGTGTTCAAACTAGATCACGCGTCCGCGACATCCTGATCGGTTGGCCCTTCGTGGAGTTCGAAAAGGTCGTAGGCCGGTTGGCCTTGAAGAAGCCAGGGCGGGCTGTGCCACCAAAGTGGATGCAAAAGGAGCTCGCCAGCATTGAGTCCACGGCCCGCACATTCAGCTGGATTGTTCCCGGAGCGGACATAGTGTCAATCAGAAGAAGCTGCAAGAGTCTGCACCCGTCGGACGCGGTTTGCCACGCAGGATCACTGGAGCCAAAAAACCAACAGGATCGAAGAGGCTTGCCACCTCACTTAAGATGCGTCTCCCCGTAGGGGTGAGCGTAGGTTGCTACAGAGTCACCAGGAACCAGAGTTCGTCCTAATCCGGGTCCCAGCGGAGGCCAAGTACTGACGTGGGCTGTTGCTCGATAGCACGTTCGTCGCCTGTAGGGGGCTGCCCGGATGCTCGTTGAGCCACTTTTGGGATGTTGGAGCCCCACTTGCGAAAATGGAAGTATCCGGCCCGGAGCACTCGGTCAGGTCCCGCGCCACCTGGATCGCCTGGGTTCCCGTGGCGGTACGGTAGAGGGGGTCGTCTACGTAGAAGGCCGAGGAGGCCGCCGTGGCCACCTGAGCTGCCCGGCTCGGATCCTCCACCGACTGTAGGTTCTCCTAGATGTACTGCTGCATTTTACTTACTGCGTTTAAGGGACTAGCTGCCATGCCAAAGACAACTGTGGTAAGACGGAAATGTGCCAGTGGTTCCACAGGCGGCTCTCGCCAGAGAATTCTCTGCTAGTCCTGATGCTCCAGCACCGCCAACACCTGCCGGAACATTTTCTCCACATTCGCGGTCAGGGCCACTCATCAATCGCTACTACCCAGCTGTCACTCACAACTCGTCACTTGCCATTTTTCATTTGCCACCTCCAATTTGCCACTCGCCACCTGCCACTCGCCAATTGCCGCCGGGCAGTTGCCACTCGCCAATTGTCACTGGCCACTTACCACTTGCCATTTGTCAGTTGCCACTTCTCATTTACCACTTCCCGTTTACCACTCGCCACATGCCACTTGCCACTCGCCAATTGCCGCTGGCCAGTTGCCACTCGACACTCGCCTATTGTCACCGGCCACTCGATAATTGTCACTGGCCACTCGCTACTTGACACTTCCCGTTTGCCACTCGCCACTTGCCACTCGTCAACTGCCGCTGGCCAGTTGCCACTCGCCACTCGCCCATTATCACTGGCCACTTGCCATTTGTCACCTGCCACCTCCCATTTGCCACTCGCTACTCGCCAATTGTCGCTGATCAGTTGCCACTCGCCACTTGTCACTTGCCAATTGCCGCTGGCCAGTTACCACTCGCCAATTGTCACTGGCCGCTCGCCACTTTCCATTTATCACTCGATCATTGGCAAAAGGAGTGCCACGCGAGAAGTGATGCATGTTGCCTGAGAGCCAGGGTCACAAAAAATACGTGCCGTGATCCGCTGGTTGGAATAGCCAAAAGCATGGACCCGCGCAGTCGCCAAGAGTACCGTCGGGGGTCCATGCGCCAAATACGAAGCCACAAATAAAAGTCAAGCCTGAGGTTGTATTGCCACTCGGGCGTGTAATGCCGCTCGGGCGTGTAATGCCGCTCAGGCGTGTAATGCCGCTCGGGCGTGCATTGCCAGCTTGGGCGTGTATTGCCAGCTCGGGCATTTATTGCTGCTCAGGCGTGTATCGCCGCCCGGGCGTGTATTGCCAGCTCGGGCGTGTATTGCCGCTCGGGCGTGTATTGCCGTTAGGGCGTGTATTGCCAGCTCGGGCGTGTAATTCCGCTAGGGCGTTTAATGCCGCTCGGACGTGTATTGACGCTCGGGCGTGTAATGCCTTTCGGGCTTGCATTGCCGCTCAGGCGTGTATTGGCGCTCGAGCGTGTATTGCCGCTTGGGCGTGTATTGCCAGCTCGGGCGTGTAATGCCGCTCGGGCGTGTATTGCCGCTCGGGCGTGTGTTGCCGCTCGGGCGTGTATTGTCGATCGGGCGTGTATTGCCAGCTCGGGCGTGTATTGCCAGCTCGGGCGTGTAATGCCGCTCGGGCGTGTATTGCTAGAGATGAGAATTACCAGAGATGAGACCTGCCTTAGACGAGACCTGCCACATATGAGACCCGCCACAGATGAGACCTGCCACAGATGAGACCCGCCACAGATGAGACATGCCACAAAGGAGACCTGCCACCGATGGAACCTGCCACAGACGAGACCTGCTACAGATAAGACCTGCTACAGATGAGACCTGCCACAGATGAGACCACAGATGAGACCTACCACAGACGAGACCCTCCACAGATGAGACCTGTCACGGATAAGGCCTGCTACAGATGAGACCTGCCACATATAAGACCTGCCAAAGACGAAACCTGCCATCGATGAGACCCTCCACAGATGAGACCTGCAACAGACGAGAATCGCCACATATGAGACCTGGCACCGATGAGACCTGCCGCAGACGAGGCCCTGCACAGATGAGACCTGTCGCAAGGGAGACCCGCCACAGATGAAACCTGTCACAGATGAGACCTGCTACAGATGAGACCTGTCGCAGACGAGACTCGCAACAGATGAGACCTGCCGCAGATGGAACCTGCCACAGATGAGACCTGACACAGATGAAACCTGCTACAGATGAGACCTGCTACAGATTAGACATGCACAGATGAGACCTGACACATTTTAGGCCACAGATGAGACCTGCCACAGACGAGACCCTCCATGAATGAGACCAGCCACAGACGAGAATCGCCACATATGAGACCTGGCACTGATGAGACCTGCCGCAGACGAGACCCTCCACAGATGAGACCTGCCACAGATGAGACCTGTCGCAAGGGAGAGCCGCCACAGATGAGACTCAGCTCACAGGATGCACCAATATGTTGGAAGATATAGGGTGGTGAGACACTAGACCGTTTTGATGAAGAAATTAGGATTTATTTGATAAGGTTACAACGAAACTTGCAACGTTTGATTCTCTCGAATGCCAATATGCAACTAACTCGAGGGAGCGACTCCTTCACGCCGCTACGTTCCTTCGCGCGATCGAAGCGCCATCCCAGTAATGTAGCGCGAGTTCAAACTTGATCACGCGTTTGCGGCACTGGGAAAAGTGGTTCAGGATACGACCAATCACTCTTTTGTGACTTTCGTGAATCTTACTCCTAGATTAACAAAAGAGTGATTAGTCACATTTCGAACCCTTCTTCCCAGGTTCTCTCTAAAAAAATATGTATTATAACTCAAAAAAAGAACCTGGGAAAGGAGGTTCAAGATACGACCAATTACTCTTCTGTGATTTTCGTGAATCTTGCTTCTAGATTCACAAAAGAGTGATTGAACACATTTGGAACCCCTCTTCCCAGGTTCTCTTTAAAAAAATATGTATTATAACTCAGAAAAAGAACCTGGGAAAAGGGGTTCGAGATACGACCAATAACTCTTTCGTGACTTTTGTGAATCTTACTTCTAGATTAACAAAAGAGCGATTGCACACATTAAGAACCCCTTTTCTCAGGTTCTCTCTAAAAAACATGTATTATAACTCAAAAAAAGCACCTGGGCAAAGGGGTTCGAGATACAACCAATCACTCTTCCGTGACTTTTGTGAACCCTACTTCTAGATTAGCAAAGGAGCGATTGGTCACATTTAGAACCCCTTTTCCCAGGTTCTCTCTAAAAATACATGTAATATAACTCAGAAAAAGAACCGGGGAAAAGAGGTATATCGATACATATCTATCGATTCTCCCCTGGATTCTTCACGACAATCAAAATGGCGCCTTTTCACTCGCAATGACTGCTGATATGTGCAACTCTCTTTTTTTTCTTCATATATTAATTCATGAAAACACAAAAAAACAAATAATGTGCAAGAATATATAAATGACAATCCAAAAGACACTTGCTTATAATTTGTTACTTTCCCGGGAGTTGTGGAAACCTATTCTATCATTCAACCAGGTTATCCAATGCTCGCAAGTAATCACATTTAGAAGAAAAAATAATACATTTTATAAATAATATCAGTTCGCCAAAGACAGAATCAAAACAAAAAAGAATGTGTGCAGTACAAGAAAAAATAGAAAAAATGGAGTTGATGAAAAGTGTATTAGATAATGTAAATGCTGCAAACCGTATTCACTGTAAAAAGTGAAATATCGATTTACAACGACAGTCGTTGGAAATTTTGATATCTTCAATATAACTTTTATGTTAAATAAGAATTCAGTGTCAACGTCTAGTGAAAAGTAAATTTATTAGGATAATGACCTGTAAGGGAAAAGGTTACAAAAGGTTATAGTATAGTTGGGTGTTTACTCATTCGAGGCACCGGGCAGATTAGCATAGCGCTAGGCGTTCGCATATTGCGTACGATCACACATACATGCCACCACACATTGGAAAACGCCAGCTACGCTTATTTATAGAAGCTCACGCCTTACTTACATACATCACAATTTTCCGCCTTTTTAAATTCTTTGTTTAATCGTGGAGAGCGACGAGCAGGCGGTCGCTTCAACATTTGGTCGATATGACGTTTTTGCAGATTATTGTTATTACGATCTTTTACCAAATAAGTGGACGGATATACCTTTCGAACAATTTCTCCTGATAATCGCTTTTCGACTCTTACGGCATGGTTATCATACAAAACAGCGTCACCGACATTTAAATCGTTCTTTCGCTTACCAGCTCTTGCTACAATTTGTACTCTTTGCTTTTGTTCTACTTTAGCCCATAGGCTCGTTCTTAACATATCAAATCGCGTACGCATGTCTCGCTTGTACATTAGCTGTGATGGACTTTTGTCTGTAGTACAATGTGCGATGTTGCGATAATCGAATAAAAACAAATTAACAGCACTTTCGGGCGTTTCCCCTCCCTTTTACAATTTTTGCGACTTTATTTTTAAATGTGCCTACAAAATTTTCTGCTACACCGTTTGTCGCTGGGTGGTAAGGCAGTGAAAACTTATGCATTACTCCATTCTCCTTTAGAATATTTAAAAATTCGTCGGACCTAAACTGCGGGCCTCCATCAGTTACTACGTGCATTGGTTAACCATAGCGCGCAAATAAACCTTCAAATTCTTGCACAAGCCGATAAGCTTTTGTATTTTTTCTGAAGTTGATGATATTGGGCTATTTTGTGTGTGCATCAATAACTACAAGGTACATATCACCATAGAATGGTCCTAAGAAATCACAATGAATGCGATGCCATGCGCGATCAGGCCAAGGCCATGTAGTTGAAGGCGTATGCGGTGGTCTCTTTTGCTCAGTTAACATGTAGCGCATGCATTTACATAATTCTCGATTTCCTTATCAATACCTGGCCACCACACATAAGACCTCGCAAGCATTTTGATTTTAACAATTCCCATATGCGACGCATGTAACTCTCCTAGCATTATTGGGCGCATACTTTCTGGTATGACTGCTCTTAATCCTTAAAATAAACATTCATTATCTACAGTTAATTCCAATCTACGTGAATAATACATTTTCTCATTTTCCGTAATTTGTTTTGAATCTGGCCAACCATTTACGGTGTATTTCATTACGTTACGTATTGTTTGATCACTTTTACTGTTTTCAGCTAAAATTTTACTGTCTAAAGTGTCAAGACCATTTTTGAAAAAATTGATAGGTTAAAAGTCATTTTCAATCAAGTTTATGTCATCTTCGATCGGTAAACGAGATAATGCATCACAATCGGCATTGTCCCTCGACTTTATATATTCGACTTTATATTTGAACCCTGAAAAATAATAAGCACAGCGCTGTAGTCTATTATTAGCAGTCGCTGGTATACCTTTCCTTGGGCCCAATATCAATTGTAATGGCTGATTATCAGTACGCAAAATTATTTCTTTAACATAAACAAATTGACGAAAACGTTTGAAACCAAAGATTATTGCCATTACTTCTTTGTCTAAAATAGTGCGATTTAGTTCTTTCTTTGCTATTTTCTTCGAAGCAAATGCAATGGGTTTCTCCGTACCATCTCTATATTTATGTGACAAAATTGCGGACAAGCCATATGATGACGCGTCGCAAGCTAATACGAAATGTTCTTTTGGATCGAAATTTACTAATACGCGCGGAGATATCAACTCATTTTTTACCCATGAGAAAGCTTTGTCACAATTTGCATCCCATTTAAATCCTTTAGCGTTCGCACAATCATACAGCGGTTCTAAGTTCTCAGACCTATTTTTTAAAAAACGCGCATAAGAATTTATTAGGCCTAGAAATGAATTCAATTCTTTAAAGTTTTGCGGTTGCGGTGCGTTGACCATTGCGTCGACCTTAGATTTTAATCCACATTCTCTTAGACGCTCTAATGCCATTTCGGTTCTTTTAATACAATCTTCTTTCGTACGCCCCATTATGTAAATATTATCGATGTACAAAAATACGCCTTCGATACCTCTAAAACACTCATCCATGTTTCTCTGCACATCAGCGGGTGCAGTTGACACAACTTCCGGTATTTTTTTGTATCTGTACAAGCCTTTAAGAGTTATAATTGGTAATAACTTGGAGCTTTCTTCATCAACTCCAAATTGCATATAATAATGAAACAAATCTAATTCCGTGTAGTAAGCTCCACCTTGCAACACAGTGAAAATATCATCAATAATTATGAACGGATTAACAGTTAAACTAAAATCGCCAAAAATACGGAGTTTGCCGCTATTTTTATAAACGGGCACGATCGGTGTTGCCCATTCACTAGTCTCAACATTTTCTAAATGATCTAGTGCTAATAATCTGTTCACTTCTCTATCAACATCGAGTCGTACTGCGTGTAGTACTGGCCTGCATTTCATTGCTATCGGACGCGCGTTATATCTCAGATGGATTTTCATCTCACTTTGATTATATAATCCCGGTTCATCAGTGAATAAATCTTTGAATTCATTTTTAAAAAAATCATCAATTTTATCTGGATCGATCTTATTTATTAAACTATTTTTATCTCTTCCAACTATCAGCGGCCAGCTTCCAAAAGCTGCGAGCCACTGCCCACCTATTAGTATCGGCCCGTCGCCAGGTAAAACGTAGCAATACAGTGTGCGCGTTTTACCGTTAAATTTTACTTTTAAAGTCACCAATTCACCAAGTGGACGTAATGTTTTATTATCATACGTGCGCAATTTATTATCGATCCTAATAATTTTCTCATCGCGGAAGTATTTATTCTTTTCTGTTTCCGAGATAACAGTCGCGAAAGTACCCGAGTCTATTTCCAGGCTTATATTTGTCTCATTTACTAACACATCGACGTACATCGGCTCCGCGCGCTCATCAATCTTATCTATAATAACATCCTCATTCTCATACCCGCGCTCGCTGAGCAAGTCGATGGAAAAGAAGTCCCCTTCGTGTGGTGTACGGCGCGTCGGCGCTCCAATTTCACTGCTTTCTTCCAGCTTGAGTACGCTGCTCCTTTTCGGCTGCTGATTTTCCTTCTTTAGACAGGCGCTTTCCAAACGCCCTTTTCCATTGCAATAATTGCAAGTCTTATCCTTGTGACGACACTCGGCCCGCACGTGATTGCGCTTACCACAACAGTAGCACGTGATGTCTCCTCTATTTTGATTCCGCTCTAGGTTTTGGGTATTTGACTTTGAATCTTCGTTTCGCTGCTTGTTTTCATTTAGATTGTTCGGAGATTTGCTTTTATTCTGTTGGCGGAACGAAAACACCTCTTTCTGTGTGTTTCTTTTCTCTAGCTTGTACGTGGCACTTGATGCGTTTTTCACCGCCAATTCTCTTGCGATTGCTTCTTTTAATGCTATCTCAAATGTTAAATTTTCACTTTTAAATGATGAGACACGCGTTTCTCCATCGCGCAACCCAAAAACAAATTGATCTCTGAGAGCCGTAGATAAATAACTATAATTACAATTTAACGCTAAGCTTTTCAATCTCGCTTGAAACTCAGCAACTATTTCGTTCTGCTCCTGCCTGGCTTGCGTGAATTTACATATTTCCATCACTTCCGATGGCTTCGGTTTTAAGTGATCCAGCATTAATTTCGTCAATTGCTCATATGTCTTTTCTTTCGGTTTCGCTGGCTCACACAAACTCTTTATCAATTTGTATGCTTCTTCGTCTATTCTTGTCAGCATAATTGCAGCTTTTTCCTCCGGCTTCGTATCTCTTACGTCGAAGTACAGTTCTAACCTTTCTATAAATAAATCCCAGTCGTCCTTCTCTAAACAAAATTCCAATTTACTGTTTTCACCTGATATATTGCTTTCCTCGTCTGACTCGTTTGCAGAAGCGTACGACTCGTTGCTCGGAACTTCTTCGATGTCTTGTTTTCCTTCTTCTTCCTTTTTGTTCTCACTCGATGCCGCTGAATCTCCTAATTTTACAGCATTGACCAAGCGTTCATTAACTCTTCGAACTTTTCACTGTCGCAACCTTCGATCTCTCTTTTCTTCAATTCTTCTATTATTTGTTCTTTGTCTAAGTCATAAACCCAACTTACTTTCGCTTTAACGGGTGCGTCGTCACTCATTTGCAAAACGCACTTATACATGCAATCGCACCTTTCTACGATCGCTTATTTTCAATCAAAAAATTGTAAAATTTCTGAATTTTCACAACCGCTAAATGCACCCTGCACTATTTTAATTATACCGATGCTAACTCTTTAGTAATAATCGGTTAACCTGTTTACGTTTACACAAACTTTAAAATTTCAACACAAGCACGTGCACGTGGACAAAATCACTGCATCCATTACGTTCCAAGTTCGTCTCAAAGCATCCTCGTCGCCATAATTGTGATATCTTCAATATAACTTTAATGTTAAATAAGAATTCAGTGTCAACGTCTAGTAAAGAGTATATTTATTAAGATATTGACCCGTAAGGGAAAAGGTTACAAAAGGTTATAGTATAGTTGGGTGTTTACACATTCGAGGCACCGGGCAGACTAGCATAGCGCTAGGCGTTCGCATATTGCGTACGCTTACACATACATGCCCCCACACACTGGAAAACGCCAGCTACGCTTATCTATAGAAGCTCACGCCTTACTCACATACATCACAGAAATAAAGGTGCCAATTCGATTCAATGTATTTTGACAACGGTCGGTACAGCAGTTTTACAACGGTCAATGTATTTTGACAACGCTAAGCACAGCAATTTCACACGAGCGCAGTAAAATTACTGTGCCAACCGTTGTCAAAATACATTGACCGTCATTGGCACCATTTTTTCCAATGGTTGTCGTTGTAAATTGACATTTCACTTTTAACAGTATTCTCAATAATTGCAAATGGGAATATTCTCCTTTACTCAAAACTAAAAGTGACGGGAGGGTTGACCAAAGCCGTGTGCGGCGCTGGCTGTATTTTAGGCCGATAAGTATTCTATAACATGAGGTAAATTCAAATTTTATTTATTTTATTTATTATAACATGTTTTTTTGCATACATTTATCTTGAAAAGATATTCTGTGATATTTTAAATATCCAATAAATTGATAGGTACGACGAGAAAGTGAAGAAGCAATTATTTTTATGACTATACACTGAAACCTCAATCGAAATTCAGCCGAACGCCGCAATTATCCGAACTGAGCTCGTTGACGAGACGGTGCGAAGGGTTTGGAGAGGGGCGCTCTCCTCGCTCCCCTCTCCGACATTCTCGCGTGCATTCGGCCCTAACTGTTTACGTTTCAGCTCACTCGATCCTACATGAAGGCCGTCGATAACCAAGCCCGAAGTCGTAATAGGATCGAGGTTCCAGTGTATACGAATACGCTTCTCACAGGATACATACAATAATTCTACAAAAATATCAAATTCATAGCATCGCCATATGTAAATATCGTAAACTATAAAAATAGTAGAATTCATTTTAATTTTTTGTTCAGTTTAGACATTTTTAATGATTAATCAAATTTACTTTCAGTCCAACCGTACTTTGAAATTCTATATTTCTCTTCGGATTGGGACAGCTATTTATTTTTCTTATTCGTTATGTTAAACCTGTACAAAATGAAGCTATCTATAATAATTATTTATGTTGTGAAAATATGTCGAAAACTTATAACGATTTTTACTAAAAATAAAAGGATTCATAGAATGGATAGATATAATAAAGATGGAAAATCAAACAGTGTATTTGTATACAATATTTAAATGGTTATAAATAGAATATTAATGAGGTGCATAAATATCATGTATTTCAATTATGTAGATACATGATTATATATTTAATTCCAATAATTATACATACATTGGTGATTCCTAAGAATTCAAGTTGTAGCAAGTTTTGCTCGCTTCTTTTGCTCCTAGTTAGTTTGCTTCTTAATCAGCGATTTTTACTTTTGCAAATTGCCACATTAACAGAACCCTCTCACCGTACACTGGTGCGAATCTGCACCAGCAAAATTTTCAAGTTGCGGGCATTTTCTGTCGTCAATTTTCCGAGGTATATCCCCACTACGACAAATATGCAGTACCTCTCCAGCATCTATTGTCGTTGGGTCCGCGTTCAAATGTGGCCTTGCTGGCGGAGTAGCCGACACCAAAGTACGAGTGAGTGCAGATTTGCACTAGTGTACGGTTTGTGTGTGCGATATCGTTGCCGACTTCAAAAAATGAAAAGTAGTGGATTTTGCGGCCGGACCTTGGATTTCTGTTCAAAGTAAGTTTACTCAATCTTTATAACAATAATTGAAAATTTTAACATGTTTATTGTAATTTATTGCAATGAAAACATTTTTTCGCATTCGATAGCCACCATAAATAAATTTGATTTTTCTTATTTGTGTACATTTCCGCAATTCGTTCCTGAAAATAATAAAGTTACAGTCATTATTTATTAATTTATGTTTCAGAATGAGTGCCTGGGTTTATAACCTTCGGAGTGCGGCAGACGTAACAGCGTCTCTGCCAGTTTTGGAAGAGGAGGATTTTCCCGAGGACAGTGACGATGGAAGCTTATTCCAATTATCTGATTATCAAGATAAGTTGATAAATAATTAGATAATTTGATGATTCTTCATACAGTGCATTTGGACCGGCTTTACATAAAATTTAACGGAATATCGTGAATTTGAAAATGAATTTACGTATATATTACGTACTGATGAAAAAGATATATGTCAATCATTTTTTCGACCACTGACTTTTTAGCTTCCATTGAAATTCTTGTATTTATATTGATATAAAGTTTTTCTATAAATTAGATAGCGAGACTGAAGATGTGGGAGAAGAGGATAACGACTCCGCGGAACTGAATGTGTGATGATCATCGTGCACCTGTATTAGGGTGGCCCAAAATTGACATTTAAAAAATTTCAACGTGCTAGTTCGCCAAATCATTCTTCTCGGCAAATAAATTGACACATATTTTTCTTTTTTCCACAAAAGTTATTTTTAGTACTCGCTACAAGGCTTTAAAGTTTTACGTTTATGAACGATTTGAAGTCAAGAAGTTCCAGAAGCAGGGAAGCAGCATCAAGTTTGACACAGAAGGCAGGTAGACTCATTATTATACCCTTCCATTCAACTTATTGTCAGTGACTTATCCCATTTTAACGTGACGTCCTCGCCTCTTGTGTACACTGCACAGGTTGCTAGATATTTCCCCAAACGTCGGGTAGCCGACGGTCAACTTTTTTCTCTCCACCTTTTGATTGTTACAAGATTTGCGCTATTTTAAAATACCTAAATTTGGTCAATTATTTAAAATATTAGTTATTGAATGTAGTATTCACTCAATTGGAGTTGTATATTAAATATGTGTTGAAAATATTATTTTAGGTCGAAAATTATTTAGAAATTTTATAATTCATCATGAAATGTTCTTAAGGTTTTTTTAAATAACAATCAAATGATAATAAGATTCCGAGTCAAAATAAATTTTAAAACTCCATAATTTGTTTCCTAATTTTCTGGAAAAGGTCTGAAAATGCGTTGATTCATAATTTGATAATAATAATAATGATATTTCAAGTCAGAAATAAATAGAAATTTTCCTAATTTGTTTATAATTTCCCGAAAATATCCTGAAAATTTGTTAAATAACGATTTGATAATGATAATATTTCATGTCGAACATTGTTTTTAAATGTCATAATTTGTTCATAATTGTCCAAAAATATTCCAAAAATTTGTTGAATAACGATTTGATAATGATAATATTTCATGTCGAAAATTGTTTTTAAATGTCATAATTTGTTCATAATTTACCGGATATATTCCGAAAATTTGTTAAATAACAATTTGATAATGATGATATTTCAAGTAAAAAATTATTTTCGAATGTCATAATTTGTTTTTAATTTCCCTAAATTCTTCCGAAAATTTGTTAAATAACAATTTGATAATGATGATGTTTCAAGTCAACCATTATTTTTTAATGTCATAATTTGTTTATAAGCTCCTGCATATAAATTAATCTTTTATAGTTAAGAATCTTCTATAGTTTAGATTCAAATTGTTTGAAGTGCTAATATAATATGAATGTTTTGTCAGAGTTTAAAAATTTTCAATCGCTATTTTTCGTATTTTTCACCAATACAAAAAATTATCCAAAAGTATTATTATTATTAATAATAATAATTATTAATATTTATATATTATTATTGTCATTATTATTATTATGACTGTTATCATATATGATTATTATTTATTTATTATTATTGATATTTTCCAATTATATTATTAATAATAACAATTATCAGCAATCCAAAATTATGATGTTTCAGTTGTAAATAGTATACCATAATTTCATTTTATAAATATTCATTATAAGGCCTTATCTCTAACTGTTCATTATTACTCATTATACTTATCATATATTTTTTCAACGTAATTAGAATTTTTAAATAAATTGAAAATTGCTTTTTTACGAATTCCTTTTTAATTCTTGAAAGCTAAAAGTTATTTGAAAACTTAGGAAGTTAAAACAAACTTTTTCTAGTCGGCCTTCAGCAAGGACCCTATTTAGCGGTTGAGGCCTGGG
>WSXT02076820.1:0-12133 GCA_011762715.2 Neuroterus valhalla
ATAGAAGTAGAGGTTTTCAGCAGTTTTGCAAAATTTGCAACTCTGTGTATGCATTACATGCATGAATACATAGCACGAGGTAAATACATTATCGAGCGCGAAGCGCGCTATGAGAATGTGCCCGCGCAACGGGCAGATTTTTTTCCAAAAAATTATGTGGTGCTGAACTTTAAGCTTTATTTGTTCAACAATTTAACGCTGCTATATATATGCTGTTGAAAATATTCAAGACGCAGAAACATTGTTTGTAAAATTCAGAATATATAATAACACATTTTGAAGGATTTGAAAATAATACATTAGCAATTAAACACAAAATTTTTATTAGGAAAACTTTAAAAATAACTCATGCGATTCGGAAACTTTTTAGTGGAAAAGTTTTGGACTTTTTTTCACTGTCAGGAAAAAAAAATTCTAAAATTTATTGAGCTCTGTAAAAATTTTTACATTCTCATCATAATGAGAAGGTATTGGTTTAATGTGAAAATTGACTTTCGCGAAATTTATTAAATCTCCGCGTTTTGAGACCTCCTGATTCCGAAAAAGTATTTTTTACGTTGGTGTCTGTCTGTTGCCGTCGTCGTCGTCGTTGTCGTTGTCTGCATACACGATAACTTTTGAAAGAATGATCATATTGGATTGTACTTTGGCAAACTTTTTCAAATCCGGAAAAGAAAGGACGAGTTCGTTAACCAGCTATTTCGGATGAAAAATTAAAGGGGGGGAGCATTTTGAACTTTTTTTTTATTTTTTTTCCAAGACTCGGAAATTATAAGTACGGTTTCTTGTAGTAGGTGAAAAATGGAACAATTTATCCCTATGACTTTTTTCTATAAAAAAAAAAAATTGTCAGAGTTATGGTAATTCCAAAATTCAAAAATATAAAAGAAAATGAGAATTTTTAGCCAAATAACGCAAGATTGAAAAGGAAGTCAGAGAGAATAAATGTTTCTTCTTGGGAGTCCTACAAGATGGTCAAACAATGGAAGTTACGAGAAAAATGTAAATGAACTAAACTTGTGCACCAGAAAAAGATCTACAAATTGGGTAAAATTAACTTTTTTGATAGGACAAGTAGTTTTTGCTTCATTTATATAAAACAATAAAATGAATTCATTTCAATCAGGAAAAGTAACTATAAAAATGGCATAATAAAATTTTTGAAAAAATGACTAAAGCTAACACAGAAGATTGATAGAGAAAAGTTATTTACCCGAAAAATATCTGTAGATTTGTTTCAATTTTCCCCATTGGATGCGTAGTTTTTGTTTCAATCGTAAAAAAAAAAAATTAAAATTGAATTTCTAGAAAAATTACACAACATGTGAAAAAAATTAGGCAACGAAACTTCTCTACCGCTTTGGAAAAACTTTGATCTAGTGCGCAGCACGAGACACGCGATGAGAATGTATTCGTTAAAGCCGGAGAAGCTTTAACAAAAAAGAATTTATGCTCATCAAATTGAAGTAGTCGACATTTTGCCTTTGAGTTTCACAAGCTCTATATACAACTGTAGGGAGGTACAAAGGCCGAGCGCGGAGCGCGAGGTGAGATCACTATCGAGCGCGAAGCGCGAGACCCAAAAGACGCGCGCCCTAGGCGCGCTTAAACTTGCGAGCGGAGCGAGGCGTGCGATGAGAATGTGCCCGCGCCGCGGGCAGGTTTTTTTTTCGAAAGTGAATATTTATTGATAAACTGAAACAAAAAGTTCTATGACCTAAATATTAGTATTTTATATTCTTCATTTAACTAGCTGGTTATTATAATTTTAGAAGTGAGTTAAAAAAATTGCATCTAGTATAAATCTATATTAACCTTTCTTTTTTTAAGATTTATAATTTGACCAAAAATGGTTGTATCATCAGTTTTTGTTCAGTCCATCAGCAAGGATAACCTTTGAAGCCAAAAATGTATACCTCAATGAGTTTTCAAATTTTATTACATTACTTTGAAGAAAAATCAAACATTTTTCGACTCGAAGTTTTCATTTCATGTGAGTTTCTTTATTTATTAATTTTTTCCAAATTTATGTTCATTGCCTATGTAATATTCTTATGTTTTTAATGTTTGATTATATTATGAACCACACAAACTATATTTTAATACTGTTAGCAGTATGTTTACCATTAGCGTGAAATTGTTGAAGAAATAGAACTCCATGTTGAACACAATATTTTTATTTCATCAACGAAACTTAGAATAATTTAGTACGGCACAGTGCTCGCAATCCAGCACTACTTAAAAAAAAAACTTTCACACAAAAATTGTAGAGGATCGCGTGAATTACAACTTTTGTCTTAAAAGTTTTACAAAAGCACCGAAATAAAAAAAAAAATTCGATCTAAAAAAATTCCCAACCCCTCTTTTTAATTGTATAATCGATTGGTAGGCAACAAATGAGCAGAATACGAGAAAACATCTAATGTATTAATTTATAAAACTCATTTTCATTATGAAAATTGGTATGAACCGTTTGATTGATTAAATAAAAAATACGATTGTTATTCTCGATGCAAGAAATCACCCCTCAATTCAAGATGGCGGACAACCTGCAAAGGGTTGATGGTCGAAGACTTGAAGTTAAGTCTCCTGTATGATACCCTAAAGACGTAAAAAAAATTGTCTTACTCAATGAATTGCAATAATAAAATCTGAATATACTGGACTATTAGATCTCAGGAATATATTAAAATTTGTGATCATTTTTGTGTGTGTGTTGGATCTGAAATTATATAATTGATCTTCTTATAAGGCCTTGCATAATTGAAGTGATCAAAGAGGTGTTTGGCAAAATGAGAACTTGTTATTAGGATCGTGTTTAACAATCGTTTCTCTTGACTTTAATAGCAGTTAATGCGACTTTGATCATCAGAATAACATTTGAATTGCAGCGATGATTTGATTGAGGTTGAAAATTGTTGGCGATGGTTAATTATTGTCTGATAAGCTACTAACTGCTTTTGGATCAAATGATCAAGAGAGGGACATACCTGGTTCTCGATCCGAATCGAAACTAGAGCGAGGTCAATTCTTGCGGACAACAAACTTCGATGACGATTTCGTACTCTCAAAAAGGAAAAAAAACGGGTTGCCGACCTATTTTTCTGACGTCATAAATCAATTGCTTCTTAGGAAAATTACCAAGTTTTAAAACAAATTCAATACCTCGGAAAATAGAAATTTGTTTAACGCACTCATAGATAGGTATGTGATACTTGTAGTCATTATGATCATGATCGTTTTTTAGTCTATAGAATTAAAGGAAATTGTTTGGAATCTTTTATAATGTGTAATTTGCGTATCACACTAATATTTTATGTAATAAATAGACAGAAAATTCCTCGTAGAATACTTCTCTGACGGCTTTATTTTATCAGACCTTTAATTTAGTTAATCATCCGACTTGAAGTTAGATTAAAGTGTATTTTGCGTCTTAATACATAAGTACTTCTCTTAAGAAATTTTTTTTCTTCTGTATGAGATCATCATTAAATTGCTTCTTAAAATCTGAGAATAAAAAAGGTTAACACCTCTCGCTCTTCATTGTTCAGTCTTTCCACTCTGTATTCCATAATTAATACGTAATACGTAGTTTTAACTTTTTATTTCCAATGATATTTTTTGAGAGGAAGGGAATTTTTTGTTGGAGTTAGAATTTTCTTTTAATAAAAAATGATGTATTCATTCTTTAATTTTGCATATTCAAAAAAAAGTTCATCTCATTACACCTTGATTGAGAATTGCAAGGTGTTTAAATTTGTGCAAATATTCATTATTACTACTACTATATCAGAAATTTTAAAGACCGTACTCCATATATTTGATGAATTGTGTTTCAATTTTGTACAATTCAGTTTGGAAAATCTTCAGATTGCAAGGCTTGCGTTCGAAATTCTTAAGGTGCTTCGGCAACCTTTTGAGCCTATCGAAGGCTCGTATAGATGTCTTTTTCCGAATATTGCGTTGCTGTTTGTTTTTCTTTCAAATTTAAAATCAAGCAATCTTTGCGCCTGAAAATCGGCACCGCCTTGCATGCTGAATAGCGGCCATTGGCGTGCACTGCCTTGCCGGCCTCGAGTATCCTCGACAAATGCAACGGGTAACGTCTATGTCGACCCTGAACCGCTGGTAATGAAAATTTCGTAACTGGACGTATTACCATGATTCATAATCGTTTTGAAATGGACGTTGTTTCCGCTAAAGAGTTGCATCTTCAACCAGACAAAATTAGCCTGTTAAAAAAGAGCAAATCGCAACCATATTGTTATGAATTTCCAAGCCAAACTATTTTGGTAGAAAGTTGTACTGTTTGGTTGAAAATTCTATTATTTTTGTCGAAAATAGAAATGTTTGTTCAAAAATTAATCTTTTTGGTGAAGGGGTCAATTATTTTGTTGAAAATGTTCCTTTCCTAATAGAATTCAACAGTGCTTGATTCAATATCAAAACATTTTTTTGTTTGAAATAACAACAATTATATTCTTCTTAGACGATTCATCTCTGTATACTTTGATTGAACGGATTTTCATTTTAAAATTCGGATGTTGCGTGGGATGGAATATCAACTTCAATATTTTTCGTGAAAACTGTAATTATTTAATACAAAATGGACTAAAAATTCAAAGGTCTTTCGAAAAATTACCTTCTTTGACTCCAAAGTTCAACCATTCGGTTAAAAATGCAACTGTCTTTTTCATATTCTTCCATTCAATTGATCATTGAATTGTTTGCTTTTTAATGAATAAAAATTCATGTTTTTCGTTTCAATAGTCGTCTTTTTTCTGAAAAATTTGTCGTTCCAGCCTCAAAACTCAACTCTTCTGTTGAATATTATCTTTTTTGATAATGAATCATTTTTTGTTTTGTTTCAACTTTAAAATATTTCTTTGTAAATGAAATGTATCTTGACTTTCTATTCAAAGGGCTGCATACTGATTTCAATTGTGGTACATCAATTTTAATCAGAAATATGTATGCACATATTTTCGTGAGAAATCACCCCATCCTTATATTTCATTCAATAAATTAGAAACGAAGAACATAAATCAGTTGACCCATCGCAGTGCTAGCAACGAAAATACGTTTTAAAATTTCCAACAATACGAATCATGGTAATAGGCCCAGTTACGAAATTTTCATTACCAACGGTACAGGGTCGACATAGACGTTACCCGTTGCATTTGTCGAGGATACCCTAGGTCGGCATGGCAGTGCACGCCAATGGCCGCTATTCAGCATGCAAGGTGGTGCCGATTTTCGGGCGCAAGAATTACTTGATTTTAAATTTAAACAAAAACAAACAACGATGCAATATGCGGAAAAAAGACGTCTATACGAGCCTTCACTAGGATGTAAAGATGAGGTGGGACAAATAGTGCGACGAACAATTTATCAGTGTAAGGGAATTATAGCTTCGGCGAATGCCTATCCTTGACAAAGCACCTTAAGGGGGTAGTATGGTAAAATTTTTGTTTAAATCGAAAATTTTTTTGCTGTTTTGGTTACTTTGAACCCTCAAGAATATTGTAGAAACCTTCCTCTACTAATATGGTATTAGAAAGTGATTTATAATTGATGGTATTGATTGTTAATTTTTGCAAGAACTCTGAACGCGTTTTTCTCGAAACAGTGTTTTTTGAACTGGTACCCACGATTTCGGCTGATCTACTGGGTCCATTTGCCTATTTTTTTTTAATGTTCAGAAAATATTTTGCTAAATAATGACCCTTAATCAATATTTTCCTTTAAAATGCAAAACCATTATGACACTATTGGTAACAAAAAACAGACGAAAAAAAAGGGAAAAATTTAAAGTTGCACTATTCGTTCTCCTATCAATGAATTTTTTCAGTCGTGGGTCATCAGGTAGACATACATATGCACTTCAAAATAAAATTCGTTTCGTATCTTTGAAGTTAACGTCATAAAAAAATCTAAAGATTTAAATAAAAATTTGTGTGAAAAAAAAATTATTGAAAGAAGGTCGTTTTTACTATGCTACCCACTCAAATCTTGAATAACGCTTCCAGTTTTTAATCGTACAACTATGATTAGGCACTTTGTTCAATACGACGTCAAATTCGTTCATTCCTGAAGAATGATTGAATTTTCAATGCCTATTTTATTTATTAATGTGTTCAATATTGTAATAATTGTTCAAAATTGAACTTAATTTGCATTGGTTATGAGTTGTTTTCTATATTATTATAAATTTCACACTAATTAATATTTGAATAATAAAAATATTAGGATTTATATTTAGATGAATAATTTTCAACCTTTTATTTTATTGTTGTTCTAGAATCACTCATTTCAGAAATATATACTCATTTTCAAGTGTTTTAGAAATGATTTTTATATATCCTTGTTATTGATCTGTTATTATATTCTACAAGATATGGAAGTAGAGTACGAAATTGATGGTTTTGCTCTAATTAATAGTTTTGTGTCTTTTATGAGTGGATTGTCAGCTTCCGTTTTGGATTGCTTCAAGACAAGCTTCACGTCTCATTAATGACTTTAATTTTAACATGGACGATCGAGCAAACCGTATAATTTTCTACAGTGACTAAGAAAATTGTCATTACCGAAGATTTAGCAACACCGCGAAATACGCGGGCGTACAGAATTGTGCAATTTAATGTCGATCCTCCTTTATTGCACCAACTATAGAACTATGACTATATTTTCTGAAGGTATACATCACTGATTCGTAAAGACTGACGACAGGCGAATCGCGAAATAATCGAGGGGCGAATAGTAATTACGCTGATTAAATTGTGTATAATCGTATATACAATACAGACTGCGGGCAATTTTTTTTTCTTACAGTTTTGAAATTCCCTTGCTCGAACGCGCTTCCGTGGACCGTGATTGGGATAATGAGAAAGGATTCAGAATTTATATAAGTTTTAAGACCAGATTTTTACATAAATCAGATCAAGCAGATAGTATACTCAAAATTTATTTTCCATGTTACAGTTATTTGAAAAGAATTTGAAACATTATTCCTTAAGAGAAAATTCAGCTTTTAGTTTTTATTATTATTATACCATTGAGCCAAATCCCTTTCGGGGTAAGCGTAACTCGTTTACGCTTTATCATTGCAAACGAATTATTGTTGGTTAAGTTATGCACTGAGGAGGTCACAGTTTCCTGCAGGAATGTGTTAGAAACTCTTGCAAACTGTGTAAGGACCAAAAAATACGAATTCTCAATAAATAAACAAACCATTTTTGAAACTAAATTTCAAAGCAAGTTTAAAGAGTAAATATAAGATACTCATCCAGGTATAATCATTTAGCTCTGTCGACTAAAGATTCTTCTATATTGGAAACTGTCATTTTAACAAAAACGAATATTGAAACCACATTTCTCGTGAAATGTTGGAAAAATACACACATATTTAGGAGAGCTATAAACACAAGTTGGTCCTTTTGAGTCTAACTGTCTACTATAAGGACAATGAAAAAAGGGTATCTGATGTTCTTGAAAATCAAACATAAACCAGATACCATTTTATGTGTGTGGGGGGGGGGGGCTGTTAAATATTCTTGAATAACTTTTCACATAAGAAACAGTCGAATTTTGTACAAAACAATTTAGCTTCATTGAAAAGTAAAAAATAATATATAATTGAATTTTCTCATTATTGACGAATTTACAAAAAAAAAGTTGAATTCTCAAATGGAAAGATAAACTTCCTATCAAGAAGTTGAATTTTCTACTAAAAAGATGAGTTTTTAAGCCAAAATACATGACTTTCCAAATCAAGAAGAAGAATAATTATCAGCAAAAAAGTTGAATTTTTGAACACAAAGAAAAAAGAATATGATTATTCAATAGTAAAACGAACCTTTCGCAAAATAATTTGATCTTCTCTCTTAGTTTGAACCAGTGGAATTTTCACTACTTCAATCAGTAGTCCTAGTTCTCACTGTTAAATCAGTGACTTTTCCCATTTTCACTGGGGAATGAGTGAATGTTAGTAAAGGATTTTGAAATAGTTTTCACTGAATTGAATTAGTGGCATAAAACCACTGGTTGTCTAGTGATTTATAACTACTGTTTCATTCAGTGGATTTATTTCAAAATTTATTTAAATTCTGATCAAATTTTATCTATTAGGAAATCGTTTTTACTCAAAAACTTATCATTTTTGTTGGAGATTTTATCTGGTTCGTTTAGGCTTTCTTCTTTAGTAGGAACTAAAAATCTATTATTCTGTGATCTTCGTATGCACATTTTGATTGATTTCTAATAACAAAAAGTAATTCAAACATTTTCATGAGCAATTGTTAAGATACTGGTCCAGTTCAGTGAATAACCCACTGGTCAAATCAGTGACGCCTTTTTTACTGGTAGAACTAGTGAAATTACTTCCACTGGCCGAATCAGTGAATTTTCACTGATTCTCAGTGACCGACTTATAGCTATTTCAATCAGTGGAATTTCACCGGAAACCAGTTAAATTCCACTGGTTCAAACTAAAAGAGTTGACACATGGTAAGAATATTTTATGGAATTACAAAATAGCGGCTGATGCAATATCCGAGTATCGTATTTTTGTAGTTTTTGATGGAATTTTGTCAAAATTTGTTATTACATAATATTTTTTTACGTTGGAATAAACTAGATATGCATAAATATTAAATTATGTAACATATCGACTTGATTTTTCCTTTAATTTTGATATTTATGCATCTCACTATTAGTTGACTCCTACTGATTCCATTGCTTTACTAACCAATTTTGACAAAATTTGTTTGAAAATGACCGAAGATACGATTTTTTCTGCAGTGTACATATCATTATTTACTTTTCATGGAAAAAGCTCCTTTGACCAAGTTTCAACATTCAAGTAAGTTTTTAGGAAAATGCAAAAATATCCAATTCTTGCGAAAATTTTTATCGACATTATTTTCAATTTGTGTTCATTTTTGAATTTTTCCATAATAAACAATTTAAAAGGAATATACAATTCAACATTTTTGAATCATCTTTTATTCTGATATAGTTTCTAGATGTATTTAAAAATTACAAGATTTATGGAAAAATTATAGAAACTGTTCTGTTGTGTAGTTTCGCAATAACTTTGAATATGAAAAGGAGATTTTCAAACAATACTTGGATTTTTTCAAAGAGTTTTAAAATTTTATTCGCAAATGTAAATATCATGAGATAAGATAGATTTATCTCCCATACCTTCTTAGGTTTTTACATATATTTAAATTTAAAAAAATTTGAATGTACTTGAAAACGTACATAGGGTCTACTCCTGCTGGAAAAAAATTTGATACAATTAACCCATTTCTCCGCCTTTTTTTCTTCGGATAGTATATCATTTAAAGTTAAAAATATTCTAAATAATGAAAAACAATTTTTTCTTAGAATTATTATAAGATAGTGTGAATTGCACAAGTTTCGTTATGCCATTTTGCTTTCAGAAGATATAGTAAGATAAAGACGTCATTAAAAAACGTGGAAAATTAAGTGAAATGCAGATTGCAGATTTTATACTTACAAAAACATACGTGTCATAATCGCGTGGCTGGCGATGCATGCGATTTTTATACGCTTTTGAATTATATAGATAAAGTTGTGAGTAGTATTTACATTGAAACATTTCATCATGAAAATTTTTTAATATTTCCAAGACAAATCCTGCAAAATTTCGAAGAAAGTCTAGGTCGTAGTGTTAGAATCGTTTAGTTCTTGTACATACCATTACAAAGGAACGATAAAAGGACATGTATTTTACCGATTTCTCAATATTTTTTTTTTTTATTTATTCTTTTCAATCATATGAAAATTATCTGAAATTCCACGTGGGAACTCCTCATGTTCTATTATCCAATAAAAGAAATATTACAACATAGATTTTTTTTCTAAAACCCTTGGAACTAGAATTTTTCAACAACATACAAAAACAGATTCCAAATTTTTTTCTGAGAGAGAGAGATAGGTATCGCGCACGTTTTCTGATATCGCGCTCTTGGTAAACCACAACTTTTTATATTTTAAAATTATTTTTGAACAAGAATCCAAATTTATAATTTCTTCCAAAAATCACTATCAAAAAGGGTGGAATGTCAAAAGAACAATATCTTTTGCTTAAAAATTTATACAAAAAAAGGTATTTGAGTGTTCTTCCGGTATTTGGCAACGCGCCAGACAACTGTCACTCGTCAGTTATGAAATAAATCATTCCCTCGCCATCATGATCTAATTAATTATTTTGCACTGATTATTCTTTCGGTTCTATCTTGAAAATATCTTTATTTTTCACGCAGTTACTTTTTTTAAAGGAATCAATGGAATAAATCAAGCAATTCCATTATTGTTGGGATTTAAACTTCAAACTCAAATAATTTTTTTGACCGCTTCCTTTCTATGAATGAGAAAGAGATCTTATCATTCGATTTGAAGCATGTAAATTTCCTTTATTCTGATTCCAGAATTTTTTTAATATATGTATTCTTTATGACAAGAAGAGTTTCCATTTTTTTTTTTATGATAAGAAAAATCTTTAGCGAGTATGCTTCTGCTTGAGATTTTTTTAGCCTATGATTATCTACCTTATAATTCAAAATTCCTCACAAACTTGTTCGAAATGTTCGTTACGAATTCATTATTTTTATGTTAAATAATCAACTACTCAATTAAAAGTTAACCTGTTTTTTAAAATGTTTTTCTTTAAATTGCATTATTCAATCCAAAATTCACCTCTGTTTGAAAATTTTACTACTTCTTCAAAAATCAGTTCATCTTTTTCCTGCGAAAATTAAAGTATTTAGTTGAATATTGATTTATGAATTTAGAAATAAAACTATTTTTCGAGAATTTCTGTGCTATGTAGAAAATTTGCCTATTTTGTAGGAAATCAATCTTTATGGTTAAAACTTCATCTCTCTTGGATGGAATACATTCATTGCAGTTGAAGATTCGTAATTTCACCTGAAAATTCATCAGTTTGGTTGGAAATTATTTTCTTCAACTAAAAATTTAATTGTTTCATCTTTAGTGGAAAATTGATCTTTTCTAGTTAAAAATTTAACAATTTGGATGGAAATCTCTTATTCAATTGAAAATCCAAGAATTTCGTTGAAAATTCACATATTTTGTTGCAAAATCGATATTTTGGTAGAAAATTTTTTTTTTCTTCGAAAGTGAATTCTCTTTAATTGTTTAAAAATTCTTCTTGATGGTCAAATATTCAAGTTAAACAGTTGAATATTTATTATTTAGGTCGAAAGGTTATTATTCTTTTTTTTTGTTGGAAATGATTATTTTTATAGTTTAAAATTCAACCATTTTGTTGAAAAACTGTATTTTTGGTTGGAAATTAATTTTTGATACAAAATTGAATTATTCTACTTGAAGATTAATTTCTTCAGTTAAAAATTGGTCTTATTGGCTTAAAATTCAACTGCTACGGCTAGTTTTTTATTGTTGAAAGTTAGTTTTTATTGCTATAAGTAACTTTTTAAACTGAAACTTTAACATGAATGTTTTTTTCATTTGAAAATTTGAGCATTCAAATTTCGGTTGATAATTTATGTATCTTGTTTCATAAAAAGTGAATAATCTGTTTGAGAATTCAACTTTTGCAGTTGAAGATTCTTTGTTTTAGTTAAAAACTCTATGTTTGGTATGAAATTGTTTTTTTTTCTACCAAAAATGTTACTGTTCTATTTTGGGTTGAAAATAAAGATTTTTTCGATTCGAAATTCAACTATGTGCTTGAAATATTGTGTCTTTTGACTTTTGGTGGAAAATGAATCTTTCTATTTGGAATTTATTCTTCTTGTTTGAACATTCACCTTCATGATTAAAAATCGAGGTGCTCTCGTTAAATATTTATAATTTTAGTTGGAAATTCATCTTCTTGGTTTGAAATTTAAATGTTCCAGTTGAACATTCTTAATATTTTGTAAGGATTCATCACTTTCGTTGAAAAATGAACTATTTTGTTGCATGTATTTGATTTTTTTTCGCAAAAAAAGCTATAAGTAAGATATTAATTTCATTGTCCTTTCTGTTGAAAAAATGAAACAAATCTATTTAGAAAATGACGAATTAATGCATTTGTTTATAAAATTAATTTAGATAATTACCATTCTGTAAATGTAGG
>WSXT02076831.1:0-12132 GCA_011762715.2 Neuroterus valhalla
AGAATTTTTTACGCTACGCACCTGCAAGAATTCTGAGATTATTGGAGAAAAAATGTCAGATTCTTGAAGATTTCACGGGAATTTGATGGATTCCAATATATTTCAGGATAATAAACGCAATTTCGATTACTTCAGAAGATTCTGAGAGATATAAAAACATTGAAAATGCGGTCCAGGGTTCTAAAAGTTTCAGAAGATCTTGCATAATTTTGGAATATCTTACAGATTTTCGGAGGACTTAGACGAATTTTAGAGTATTTGAGAGGATTCTAAAAGATTTTAAGTGATTAAGAAAATTTTGAAGGACAATAAAGGATTTCAAAGAGCTGATAAATTTGTTTAGGCTTTAGGATGAGTTTGGAAGCTTTTCAGAGCTTTTTACAGATGATAAGGAATATATTTATAGTATTTATTTAAACATACAAATTCTCAAGGGTATTCTAGATGAACTCAAAGACTGGCTCCATGGATTCTGAGGGATTTCGAAAATTTGAAGATACAACCTAGAACAATTTTAGAGAGAATCACAATTTATTCAGACTTTAAGAGATTTCAAGAGACTTCCGGGAGTTCAATCAAATTTATAAGAGTTCACGAGATATCGAAAAATAACTGAGTTGAGAGATCTGAGAGGTTTAGGCTCAGTTTCGAAGATTTCGAGAGTTTTTCAAAGATTTTGAACAATTCCAAGTTAAATTCCCTGATTTTTAAGATTCTCGTAAGAATCGGCAGATTGAAGGATATCTCATAAAAATCAAGCGGGGTCAGACAGATTTTTGGGGCTTCTGAGGTTATTTAAAAGGAAGCATTGAAGATATTTCCTAGTGAAATTCAGAGAGAATCTCACTTGGTTTTTATCATCTCGCACAATATAGATTGTCTGTGAGAAGTGTTTGGTTAGATTTAGAAAAAAATTTACGAGATTCGGAGAGGTACCACAGGAATGTTACAGATTCCCACAAATTTAGAGAAATCACAGAGAGTTAGCTCTGATTCCCGCAAGTAATGATTTCACGTAATCCCAATGTGTTTTAGGAGATTCCAAATTATCCCATAAGATTTTAAAGGATTTTAAAGGACTCCAGAGAATTTGGAAAGAAAATTAAGTAATTTTTGATAACTCTAGAGCATTTCAAAAATTTTAGGGACTTTTGGAATATCTGCAGATATTCCATAGGTTTTCGAGGAATCCGAATAAATTTGAAGTATATTCATAGGTTTTACAAAATTTTCTGAAGATTCAGAGAATTTTCTGAACATTTAGAGAATATTCTGAGGATTCAAAAGATTAACCAAAATTTTGTAGAATTCTGAGTTTTGTCGATTTGATTGATTTAAGCATTTCGAAACCGCCCGAATGTGTATTGATCAAATGATCATTTGATTTTCGTTGAATTTCTTATAAATAAGAGAATCATATTCATAATATAATTTTTTATTTTATTGAATAAAATCGGTTTCGAATAAACACTAATAAGGGCTTCTTTATAGTTTCTCTTCCTATAAAGTTTGCTTTTATGAGTTACGATGGTCTTTTTACGCAGTATAATGTTTTCTTATTATTATTATATCCTGTAATCCTATTCATGCATATATCTTCTGCTTTTCTCACATTCATCCACTTTTTCATCCAACATCTTGTGTTTTTATGACTTTCTATTTCTCCTTTTCTCAAAATCTTATTCACGAATGACAACAATTTTTCTTGCGGTCTTCTTCTCTCTACGCTTCCATTCACTTTAACTAAATACACTTATTTCGTTAATCTTTCGGGATTCCTATTTTTTTAAATAACCAAGCTATCAAGGGACTTTTTAAAAAAGTTTTTCCTTGATACGTTCAAGTCAAGCTGCTTTTCAGTGTGATTGGTTCCAGCTCAAAATTATATATCACCATTTCATCTTTATTTTCTTCATTTCTGCTTGCAGTAACAGCTCGCACACTGCCGATAATCTCCCTACTCTCACTTTCTCGCCTGGCGTTTTCTGTATCTATTTTTTGTAATCTTCCAAGGCTTCTCAACTTGTTTTATCTTCTTATAATGCGAATCGATGTTGCATACAGTTTTCTCATTACTTTTTTCGAACACAATAACTTTTTTCTATTCACGTTCATATTTTCTTATATTATTTGAACCAGCTAGGACTTATTTCTCTAAAACTATGTAGTGTATGTTCTTCTACGGTGAAAAGTTACTTAACATCCATTCATTTTTAGAAGACTATTGAAACTTATGACTATTTGAATTTTAAAACCCTAATTTTAATAGTAAAAATGCCTTTTCTTCCAGAAGAAAAATGAAAACACAATGCTATTTTGCAGGCAGTTAACGCGTAGGAAGAGGAGCTGGCATAATTCAAAAATTTATTTTTTGGGAGAGCAATACGCAGTTTGATACATGCCGATTTTCGAAGAACAATTTAAATGAAAAATATTTAGATGCAATAAGAGACCTCCAAAACCTGGCTTGGTTTCACTGAAGGAACTGTTACTGATTGTTTACTATCTCACCTGCTTGGTTAAAAATTATTTATATGTTGTTGAACATTCACCTATGGCTTGCAAATTATTGTCGTTTGGTAGAAAATTCACCGACTGTGGTTAACAATCCAAGCAGTTTCTAGAAACTGCAATGTATCCCGTCTTGAAAGGACTTTGAGCATAACAATAGGTAGTGGGCCCACTCCTGCATAGACAGCATTCACATATTACGTAACATTAAAAGTTGGAGGGAGAGAGATTTGAATTCTGGTCATGCCCATGCTAATGTTAAATATAAATATTTTTAAAAAGTGACAAGACAAGGTAGAAGAGGGGGGAAGGGGCTCTAAAATTTTTTGAACAAACTTTAAGTAATATTGAGCACTTCCTGAAGTAGTTTTTGGACGAATAATGGACGGTGCCAGTATAGCACTAGGGCTTGTGAACAATACTCTGTGGAATATGATCATTCATTTTATTCTGAATAATGAATATGTGCTTCTGTTTCTTAAAGAACTGATTTTATTAGATTTTAAAAATCTATTAAGTGTTGCCCCCTATTAATTTCTTCTTCCATGAGAGAATACTGACATGTGGTCTTATATGATTTCTGCTTCTTATTGATTTATGCTTGCAGTCAATTTATATTTTTCATGGAGGCTTAAGCTTGATACCCTGAGGAGATAAGGGAAATAAGAGTTCAAGATTTCTATCAATCAATAGCTTTTATATCTGGATTCCCTTCTCTCAAGAAATTTTAATTCTGGCTCTGATCAAATGATAGATCATCTGTTTTCCTCTATAACAGGCCATTTTGTAGAGGATCGACATTTTTTCATTTTATAAAAAGACATGAAGTAGAGATTGATGCCCCCTGGATTTCTAATGGATTTTTAGTGAGATCCCAGATGATCCTTTTTTATAAGCTTTATTTTGGGCTTCCGGATCCTTTAAGTACCACTGATGAGTTTCTTTACATTTTGCCTGTTTATAATGGACCCTTGATGTAGAACTTTCTGGAGAACTTCCTTCGACCCTTTTCAATTACAATAAATCAAGATTAATGTTTTGATATCTCCCTCAAATTTGTCATAGGATGAAATTAATATGTCTCGTTTAGGGAAACATTGCAACTATTCTCAACACATTAAATCCTGGGATAATGAACTGCTGGACATCTTTCTTAATATCAACACCAGATCCAAATTCTCTGAAATGGCGAATACAAAATTGTTGTGATACGCTTTCATGCATAACTGTTAAATTTTGGTTGTTGTATGTTTTATTGAGAGTTTCAAATTAGTCATGTCTCAGGGTTTACAACTAATACCTAAATAATACTAAAAGTTGTGAAATTTGAGCATCAAATCAACCAGTTGATATTTCAACCAAGAAGAATTTCATTCCAAAGTATAGTTAAAGTCTATATTATCAGTTGAATTTCGAACATAAAAAGGTACATATCCCCTCAAAAAAGTTTGACTCTTCATCAAAACATTAATTCTATGGAATGGAATTCTATTCTGTTATTATCCTATAAAATTGTCTAATTCCTAATAGAACGTCTTCGAAAATTCATTTTCAGAAATTCTTCTGTCGTAATTCATTAAAAATTATACTCTATATTTTATTAATGAATATTTGTTCCCAAATAACTTTCAAAACTTCGGTTCCAAAAATAAATGTGGTCATTTTTAGCAGATTTTTCATATCGCATATATCTTAGGTGAAATAATAACATGTTTGGTGTATACTGATAGAGAATAATCAGATCTTCTGATGCCATGTTGCGAGCTATTTAGTATCTTGGAAGAAGCAGAAAGCCCATTAATTTCACAGAATGATAAACCGAAATTCCATATATTCCCAGACCTGGTTTTTTTCAATTTATTCTTATCTATATCAATCAACGTTTTTGAAGCTTCATTTTTGTTGGAGCTAGTAGCTCATTGCTATCACAAGAGCTTTTTATATTGAATATTATACTTCACAACCTTTTTGAGACATTCCTTTACTTCTGTTTACCAATTAAAAAATTGAACTGTAGCAGAAGCAAGGTTAGAACACAATAATAAATTCCCCTCATGAGTCAAATTTTTACGAAGGGGGAACTAGGACGGAAACGAAAATTGACGATAGACCACAGCACTTTATCATTGACAATTCATATTCTTTCGAAATTTACATTCTTTAAAGAAAATCCTGAAAAAGATGAATATTCTGATTATAATTTTAATTCCAGGAAATTTACACCGCCTGGGAAAAAAGGCGTATATTTCCAGGGTTTTAGCTGCTGCGGTAATTATTCGTCGGTCAGTTATAATTTGAAATCATTTCGCGCATATGGGAATTAACGCTCGTGCGAAATTATGTAAATTCTGGTCGACATAATGCGCTAAACTGCACTTTTAATTGAACTTTAACTTCTCGCTCCGTCCTCGGGCGATTTCAACGTAATTTAATACGCTCATGAGAGCATCGCTAATTTCATTTACGCCATTGCGCAGTAGGACATTGGATGGAGGTAAAAGCAACCGAGTCGATTGCCTCTTCGTTCTTACGATGCAATCTTGGCAGGATGTATGTGAAGAATCTCCTACAAGCAAAGATACAATTTCAACATGCTGGTAATTATTTTTTGCAGGCTGTTCATTTAAACAAAAGAGTGCTGAAGTATAGGAAAAGTCTCTCCGGCTGATGGGATACAACCCAAAAAAATTTCATTTTGTGTGTGCTGACATAATGTTTCCAGAGAAGCTTTAGTCTCCTGGAACTCGTAAAGAATACCCATAAAAAGTTATATTTCGCTGTGGAGCATTATGGATGTGCTCATTATCAATGTATGTAGTTGTACTTATTTTATGAGCAGTTCGCGCGTTTAAAACTTGCTTGCTCATGAAGTCGTAATACTACTTGGGATGAAGAGATTTACTGGGGAAAACCTCTTCTTGTTTTATAGGATCTTTTCGGAACTTTATTTTCAGTTTTCCTCATGGGAATATTCTCACATCAGAAAATGTTTTCAAGCGAACAGCTCCAACTAATTGTACAGCTAAATTTTGCAAAAAGTATTACTACTGCGCATTCATCAAACATGGTTCGGTATTTTTAGGAAGAAGTGTAATAATTGACATACTTGTAGTTATTAGTTCTCTACGAATTGTTAGGCTCCCATTGATACATGCGGAGTAGTGCTCAGGAACATTGTCGGAAGCAATAAATGAACAGTGCTTTTGTTTCAAGACAAATTCTTCTCTGAATGATTTATATGGCAAGGGTAACTAAGAGATTCGTAACCAACCAGGTCACTTCTACATCACAGTTAATAGGTTCATATGCACAAACACACATACACACAATTACACACACACACACTTGCACTGACTAATTAGCCTCAAAAAGCCTATAATCTTCACTTCAGCCACATCTTTTACGCAGAAATTTTCCGCGAGTATGCAAAATCTTTTGTTTTGGGCGTAACTCTTCTCCTCATAGAGAATTGTCCTCCATACATCTCTACCCTTGCATACATACTTAGTTTCTTAAAATCCATACATTGTTCTTAGCAAGCTCTTGTGTCCTTACATCTTTTTGAATATCTCTGCTTCAGTCTCGTACAAATTCCACGCATTCCTTTCTTGGTCTACCTCGTGCTTTGATAAGTGTCTTTCATTTATTGACTTAACATAATCAGGACAAAATAGCAAGTTTTCTTTACTTTTTCTGATCAATTTCTTTTCTACGCAAGATCCTTCATAAATCCATTCATGACTGACTTTTTAATGAGGATTTAAGCTCACAGTTTTACCAGCTATTAGTTCCAGGAAATGTTGCATATTTTTTTCTGTTCCTTCTCTAATGCAATGGTTTATATTTTTTTGAGCTGACCTCAAGACCCATTCAGCTGGTATGCAGTCTGCTTACAATCCTCCGCAAATAATTAACTGATTATGTTGTATCAATCTTATTATACGAAAACGCCAGACAGTGGTTCAAAATCACAAAAAACTGGCCGAAACTTAGAATCTCTATATTTTACTTCATCCGAATACCCATATGAGGTTTTTGGGGTCGCTGATTTCTAAAATGAAGTACAAAATCAAAAATTCTAAATGACGGACCGAAAATGGCGGACATTTTTCTGAAATTTGTCATGCATATACTTGGAAATGAGTCTTCAGGGGTTTTCGGGGTTGCTGATTTCGGAAATAGAGTAAAAAATCCAAAATTCAAAATAGCGGACCCAGAATAGTGGACATTTTTCTCAAATTTGCAACATTTTGTGAGTTTTTCGTGGAAAAAGTTTGTAGGATATGGAAAATGCTCGTGAAGGTACGTACATTAGGAATGAATAATGAAATATGTATAATTCGCAAACATGTTTATGATGTGTGCGGTCTATTGCAGGGGAAAAATTCATCTTCTTTTGCATCGGATTTACAAGTTCGCGTAGAGAATTTTTTATCCTGCGAGTTCCTATGTTGAGATTTGTTTATTCTATTGCGGAAAAGTGTCTAATTTTCGGAACCGTTTTCGCTCGCTGCCACGAGCTACCTTATTTCAAGAAAAGTTGTTTTCAAAAAAATGTCCACCATTTTGGGTCCGCCATTATGGATTTTGGATTTTTGACTTCATTTTCGAAATCGGCGATCCCAAAAACCCCTCAATACTCATTTTTAAGTAAATTCATTGCAAATTAAATATACTTTTACTTTTCGCATTCTGAGGAATTCTGGAAAATGAGTTAAACCTACGCTGCCAAAATATTTTTATAGATTGACGGAAGCACAGGAAATGAAATCTCATTGATCCTCAAATTTCTTCCTGTCATCTATTCTTAGCTGAATATGTAATCTGCACATGATCTTGCCGACATTAATACACATTGAGTTTATCAGATCGTCTTCTTAGTTATTCTCATGATCTTATTAACTTCCTGCACCACTATCTGCCAGCTACTCCACTTTTTGGTTGCCCTCAATCCGTGTTTGACCAGTAGCCCAGATATAGATCAAACTATTTTTTTCTGTCAGTTATTAAAATGCCTTTTTGTATTCCTAGAACAGCTCTTATTTTATGTACTATTTTTCAAAAATGGTAAATGTAGCTTAAATGTCTGAGCAGATAGTAATCTGGCCACCAGTTTCGCCTTCTTCGCTGTAAGTGGCTCAGCGTAGAAGAGGACATCGAGGGCCCTCACGCCGCCTGAAATACAGTAGTAGTATCTCGTCTAAATAGGATTTGTATTCCCCTTCTTCCTGTACTGTCATAAACTCACGATTTTGACCTTCATCCTCATTTTAAGTTATCTGCGTACCGGATTTCTCGCTCCCCACATATCTTTGTTAAGAATAACGACTCGGGAAGCCCTGGCAAAATTGAAGCGTTCCAACTTTCTATTTTGCTTCATTCTTAGAATTTGCTGTGTTCTGATGCCACTCAGAGACCTTGTATCTTTAGTTTTCTAATTGCGAAAACCACCCTGCGTTTATCACAACGTGAAGGGGTTCTTTGCGGAACGTGTATCTGAATAACACTGTAGGTGCTATTCATTCTGAGCCATTTTATAGCTATCCCTGTTTGTAAGTAGTTTGATTATGCTCGTGTCATTGCATATTGCTACGATGTTTTTTTTAATCTCTTTGAGGTGGATGTTCTATTACCTTACCTTTCATCTAGATCTGAGTGTACCCGTAAGGCTGTAATCCGAGCCCTCGACAGAAACTCCGCAGATTGCTCAAGCTCATCCACGGTATCATAGTTCGTGAGGAATCCCACGAGCTCATCTCCAAGTTTCTTCTTGTACAAGTCCCTTAGTATATTCCTAGGATTTATGGTCATCGAAATTTACAGTTCCTTTAGGGCCATCTGGAACAAGATATTCGACGTCCCAGAAAGACTTCTTTTCGGAAACTCTTCAGCCCATTATCTTGCTCCTCAGTTCTTCTGAACAAACTGTCATATCGAAAACCCTACTTCTGTTTCTGGTCTATAAGAGGGAATCATTACCTTGGGTCAGGATCCCTTGCTCAGTGCCTGCCAGATATTCCGATAGATCTTTTCCTCTTTTGTTGATGTTCATGCTCCCTTTCATTTCTTGGTGAAAGTTTACGCCACGGTCCAACAGGAGAGGAATCCTGTTCTTTTAGCAGTGCTGCATGTGTACCTTCAACCACTCTGGGAGATGAAGCTACTGCAGCATGGCTCGGGAAATAAGCTGAAGCTATAAAAACTACTAGTATTTTTATGTTCTTGCACGTCAATAACAGTAAGGTCCCTTGAGCAGGATCGCATCTGCAGAAGACTTCCGTTTAGCTGAACCACTACGCAACGTGAATATTCGTTTAGCTGAACTCGGAAGAAATTCCCACCACTGTCCCCATCCGCATGGGTATTTCTAGAGGCGACTTCTAATTGGTTACTACCGTCCGTTGCCGTGTCTACTTAAGAGTAGTGGGGGTAGAGAAGGCCGCTTGAGTTCAGCTAAACGAGCGTGGAATCGTTCAGGAAAATGGAAGTTCAGGTGAATGGAAGTTCAGGTAAACGAGAGTTCAGCTAAACGGAAGTCTTCTGTATCTCCTTGACATGCTTTCAGCGCTGTCTGCGTGGCCTTTTGTGTATGGACATAACTCTCATCAGCCACTGTTCCTATGTTTGGTAGTGATTTGGCACCCTTTTGTATACAAAAAGGTTTTTCGTACAAAATGCGATGCCTTGAATTTATTAATATTATTATTTAAAAAGGTAATAAACCATTTTCATTTTTTTGGCTTATGTTCGAATGTTTATCCATTGCAAGTATTTGTGAAGTTAGATTTTTTGCAGACTTGTTGAGATAGAACTAGATAATAAGAAATCCAAGTTTGAATTCTACCAAACTTTCGAGGAAAATAGAAAGCTTTGTAAATGCACTCTGTCGGATAGGATATCCCATAAGAAATAGAATAGGATTGGTAAATTTATAATGAAATACATCCAGGAATTTTAGGAATAACAGGAAACCTTTGCTTTGGAAATTTATAATTAATTTGCATAGGTTTATATTGAAGCGTTCCACTTTGTGACTTGGCATAAAGGATCAGCTCCATGCGAAAACCAGTTCAAAGTTGACTTTCATTGAAAATGACAATCTAGGCACTCTTGAAGCAATCGTTAACGTAGAATAAAAAAAGTTCAGATAAATAGGATATACTGTCATCGGATTCGAATTCAAACCTTCAAGCATAAATTTAAATAAGAATGGATGTGGTTCAGAACAAAAAAATTTTGAATCAAAATTGACCTTCTACCTGAATGATGCTATTTGACCCAATAATTTAAGCGGAGAATTCGATGGAATTATAGGATAAATAAATTCCCAATATTCCTATGTCTGTAAATGATTCCCCGGAATATTGAAACGACTCTGAGAGCCATTTTGCTACCACACGCATTACTGAGTTTAGTTGATGCGTGCGGATTCAATCAAAATGAAATTACGATGGATCTCTATTTCGGAAGTGCGTCCCTATATTGTAGAGTAATAATTGCAGTCGGACGAAAATCGGAACCATAATTGTTTGAATTTCGCTTCCGTGATCGAGAATCGATGCACTCTACGATCCCACACACTTGCATATTTTATCAGTCTATGTTTTTGTAAATTTTATTGAGAATTCTCAACATTAGGTGATTCAGGTTCGAAATTCACTATCTTTATTCACAATGAGTCACGATAGGCAAATGAAATATTATTTTTCAAATATCACACCTATAAATCTGTTTTATAGGGCCCCTTAAATCTGAAAAAATGGGTTTTAAGAGTTTTTGGCGCTAATTATGATTTTTTTGCGGTTTTTTTTAACGCAGATGATTTCAAATACATAAATTACTACTCAGTCAAAGCGAGATAATAATGAAATAAATTTAACGAAAGTAATTGCTTGAGCAATTTGTTATTAATTTTAAAAATATTCTCTAAGACTATTGCTACAAATTTCGTTTTTTTTGTTGAAATTTTCATTTTTTTGTCCGCTTTTCACCTGAAGTGAGTAATTATTCAATTTGATTCAGCAAAGATAATTGTTCAAACAAATTATTATTCTTTATGGCTATCTTCTCTTAGATTATTTCTAAAAAGTTGCAGTTTCTTCTGACATGTTTAACTTTGCTTTTCCTTTTTAGTTGTGAACGAATAATGAATAAATGAGAGAGAATCATATTTTAAATAGTATTGTATTGTTTTAAGTATGTGATTCTGGTTTTTTTCTCAATGTTCGGAAAAAAATTTATTAAAACAAAAAAGCTGAATTCGTTCAGTGAAATTTAGGTTTCGAATTTTCTACTATAATTATGGATCCTTAACGCAAAAATTCAATTTTTAAGAAAGTAGTTGAACTTTCATCCAAAGAGTTGAATTTTCGACCTAAAAATATAAATTTTTAATCAAAAATATAATGGTTGATATTTAAAACGGAAGGAAGTTTTACTCTAAAAGACAAACAATCTAATTTAACCAACAATTAATCAATTCAATCCAATTGAATTCTATTAAATTTACATTTAGTGCAAATTTAACATTTCAGAAAAAACCCCAACTTTCTAGTACTTATTTGAGAGGAACAGTCTATAAACAATAATGAACTGTTTGAATAAGAATGTTTGTTAACTAGGAATAATTATTTCCTCACTGAGTGAAAAGTGGACAAAAGGCTTGAGAGTTTAAAAAATTCACAACTGTTTAGCACTAAACAATGATAATAATTTGTTTCAACATATATTTTTGGTAAATTATATTCAACATTAACTCACTTTAAGTGAAAAGTGGGCAAAAAGTTGAAGATTTCAGAAAAACCCGCAAGTTTCTTTCATCAAGCAAAGAAAATATTATTAGCAATAATTAATTAAATTAAATTACACTTACTTTAAGTAAAAAGTGGGCAAAGAGTTCAAAATTTCAGAAAAAAAAAACAAAAATTTGTAGCATTATTCTAAATGCATTTTGTTATAATTATAACAAATTGCCTAAACAATTGTTTTTCTCAAATTATATTGATTATCACCCCGCTCTAACCAAAACGTTGAAAATAAGTTGAGTAGTTCAGAAAAAACCTTGACTTTCTTACCCTTCTCTAACAAACAATCTGCTTTAGAAAAAAACCGAAAAAAAAATCACAATTAGCGCCAAAAACTTGAATAACCCATTTTTTCACCTATGGGTGTTTTTGGGACCCTTTAAAATAGACTTATGGGGGTGATATTTGAGAAGTGATATTTTACTCGCATTATGTAACTCATTGTAAAGAGGAATGATGAATCCCGAACTCGATTCACCTAATATTGAGAATTCTGAATTAAATTTACGAAAACGTCTTTTTCTCTTAGGAGCCGTCCATAAATTACGTAACACAAAATCCAGCTTTTTACACCCCCCTCCCCCTTAGTAACGCAGTCGTAACGCAAGGATAACCTTCCTGTGGCGTTACGTAACGCTAATCAATTTTTTACATTCTCATCATAATGAGAAGGCATTGGTTTTATGTGAAAATTGACTTTCGCGGAATTGATAGTTTTTACGTTTGTGTCTGTCTGTCTGTGTCGTCGTTGTCGTCGTTGGTGTCTGTATACTCGATAACTTTTGAAAGACTACTCGGATTGGATTGCCCTTTGACA
>WSXT02076842.1:0-12132 GCA_011762715.2 Neuroterus valhalla
ACAGATTTGGGTAATTATATAGTATATTGGATATATAATTATTTTCTTATTATATCATTCATGATAGTATTCACCGTATAAATAACATTGATATTATTATTTATTGTTATAATCATGAACAATACAAGAAAATATTATTTGAAAAAGTAAATCAATGAAATATTCAAGAAACCGTTTAAAAACTGCTAAAAAATTAGATTGGCTCAAGTAATTTATTCAAATCTAACTGAAAATAGTTAAAGAAGGTGTCGAGAATAATTTCCGAACAGAAAACTGGATGTATTCGTCGGCAAAATTGAAATAACAGACTTGAGGTGCACTATAATCGCTCAAAGTTCAAATAAACACACAAAAATGGACAAAAAACGCGCTTTTCTCAGAGGATTTTTTATTCTTGCTGAAACGTATTCAGGGAAGTGCCTGGAATTCAATCCCGTTCGAAAATCTCATGTGCCTTTTAGGTCGGATTACGGACACGTTCAAGCCCACCGTGCAGAAATAAGGGTTTGGTTTGATAAATGTCTTGCGAAAATTTCAGAGACATTTGGTAATTTATAAATACTCAAATTTTGCTTGGTCTAATGTTTGATAAACGTTAATAAAAAGTTTTGTCCAGTCAAAGTATCAAAAATGTGCAGAACTATCCAACGTATTGGACACGTTTTTTTCACTATAATTTACAAACGTTTTAACGTTGTCAGAACGTTCGCAAAACTTGCAATGTTCTCCGGATTGTTCACATTTTGTTGACCCAAAAATAAATTTGAAAATTTGTACAGAAAGACTATATTGTAAGGTACCTCTCATTTAGGAAATATGATTCCTAAGTTTCAAGTTAACTTTGAATAACTCTTGAACTGGTACACGAATATGAAATTGAGTTTGAGAAGCAAAAAGAACGTACAAATTTATTTAAAAATCCTGAAAATTATGAATTAAACACATGAATCCGAGGACCGAATTCGGACACAACTCTGAAATAGCTCTATTGAAACTCAAAAAAAAAAAGATAAAAGAAAAATGAGAAGGCAGTCTCGGAATCACCTTTCTCCCATTTATTCCTTTATTCCGTCCGTTGTCTATAATTTTCAGATCGCAGTGCAATAGAATTATAACTTCAGTGTTATTATATTGCGATTTCAACACAGGAATAATAAAAAACACAAAGGAAAGAAAAAAATGGGGTGATTTTGAGGATGCTTCTCATCTATTTTTCCCCTCGTCTTTTAATTTCAATAGGGACATCTCATAGTTGTAGTCCTAATTCGGTCTTTAGATTTTTATTTTATTTTTTATATTCAGGGGTTTCAGATGTTGATGTGTGTTTTTTTTGCCTCTCAAATTTAATTTCACAGTTTGCAATTGTTAAATAATTTTTCGCAGGTGATTATTCTACAGGGAAATTTGTGTATCCGTTCAAGAGTGAATCTTATTCAATCCATAAGAGGCCCTTCTGACAACCTTTTTCAGTGAATGACAACATATATCCATAGGTTATAATTCAGACTCTACAATAGAGGCAGCATTAAAATTGAGAATTGTATCTCATCATGCATTTTTAGAATATTAAGTATTATAAATATACTTATGATTATTCATATATATGTTTATACATGCAGATGTTATAACATTTCCAGCAGGATCGTTCACTTCCCTTTTCCATAATATATCTTCGGAAAGAATTAGTATATTACACTGCAAGGACCAAAAGTTGGAATTCCTGCACTGCGTGATATGGTGCCCGAGGCGAAGTCGAGGGTATCATATCTCGGAGATCAGGGCTTTCAAACTTATGCCCGCGTAGTGAATGCTATTTTTCTCCATGCTCGGTCGAAAGTGCGGCGAAGAATCATATTTCTATAAACAATATAATGTACATTATAGCATGTATTGATGCCTGCCCCGACATTTGCAGCACGAGTTCTAAAATTCTAGATATGGGAAACTTATAAAAAAGGACTCTTTTATCTTTAGTAGGAGTCGGATAATAGCCGGATTGTTAGTCCGGAGCTATGTTTTCTACCATTCTTCATGTTTAACAACACACCTAATTTCGACATTTGACACAACTTTTTATGGTGGATTTCGAATCGTTACACTTAGATACAAAAATTTCAACTCACGTCGCGTTGAATAATCTCGAATATTATAAATTTCGAAGAAAATTTCCCTATTGTTTGCATGCCCTAAATGCTAAAGTGGGGCAAAGTGCGCGGAGCGCCACCGTGCGACTAAGAGTTTAGAAGGAAATTCATAGAAGAATAGTCGGATAATCTTGTTCAGGGTCGAATAAAGCTGAGGACAGCCCAGGTGCCCGAGATGCCTAGAGCAATGATACCAGAGGCCAAAAAGGTTTAGTGGTTACAGTCACTGTTGAAAGGTGGCGCAGACATCGAAGGCGCGAAACTTTATTTTTATTATATTTTTGCTATCACGGTGACAGTTTGGACATTTGAATACAATCAAATACAGAAAATGTAGAGAACAACTACAAACATGTTTCATTAATTCGCTTCGACCAGATATCTTATAGATAACGGGATGGAGTTGAACAAAACTGTGGTAATGTTCTATGGAAAAAGAGCTTCGATATAGAACAGAATTTTTACTCGCGCCGAAATAGTGGTTTTATCATTTCAATAATTTATACCAAAAAAAATTTCCGACGTGTGTACACTATTATGGGTGGAAAATAAATGTATGTGTTTGGAGTTTGATCCATTGTACCGGAATTTCCTGTCCAAGCGGGATCAGAATTTCTCGGGATCTGAAATCTAGATTACGCTAGTGTCGCAAACTAAAGCAAGGGCATCGAATTTCAATGATACATTCTTATTTATGAACAAACGTGATTTCACGATTGTTCTGCAAATCATAAACTCAATAGTCCAGTTTTAAAAATTATTATTTATCAAAAACCTAGTTTTCAAAATTAAATATTTATCGTATAGATCAAAAAAGCATGTTCTTTGTTAAAAATGTTTTTCTCAAAGAAACTATTATTTCACTATATCAAGTAAGTTTCAACACATTTTGACATTAAATAAACTTTGAACGATGCATGCAATAAAAAATCTGATCCAGAATATACAGAGAATATGAGTCATAGACGATGAGATCAGAAATATCAAATCTAACCTAACTTTAAGGTTATGCTTCATTAGATATTGCATATTTCATTCATAAATTGATGTATAATAACTCTGAGTTTAATTTTCCGCCAATAAAAGTTTATTTATTATTATAATATACTGCAACTTACGTAATTTTTTAAACAAAATGTTATTTTGAGAAAAATTAGTTCTGACAGTAAGGGTCTTTTTCTACTACATATGATTCAAATTCCGTCCGAAGAACTTTTTTTACGATACGTGAATTTTGCATTGTTTACATATTCTTTCAAACAGCGAAACAATGTAATCGTGAGCTAATTTCCATGCACTAATAAAAACTGCGACTCACTCGAGCTAGTTCACGCTTTGACCGCAATAAAATTATAGATGGCATCATGCAATTCCACGGTTCCCAATGGTCTACCTGGTCCAAGCTTGGACTGTTAAACGCTTTCTGGGTCCATTGGACCAGAAAGTCAGTCCATTAGACCGGAATCGCAAGTTTGGTCATTGCTTGGACCAGAATTCCGGTCCGAAATATTAGGAGTGTATTTAATATATCTGAAGTGATTCAATTTTGAGAACTTTTCACTCGAAATTATTCCAATTAGGATTGAAAAAATGTATTTATAAACTCTGAATCTGAAATAATCTGATTAAGAACGATTCCGTTTGAAATTTCTTTTTTGAAATGTTACAACACAAAATTGATTCGAAAATCTGCCACTTTGACAGATTTTGATGCGAACTTATTCAATTTCAAATTGAAAGACCTTGAATGGTTATTGTCCTATTTTTAGATTTTGAATTGAAGATTGTTTAATTTCTTTTCTGAATTTTAATTATGTTTTATTGAAAGCAGCATTAAGAATCGCATTCTCCCAGAATAATTCTGGAAGAATGCAATTCTTATGTTTGAAAAAAAATTATACAAATTGGAAAAATTCAAGTTGTAAGTATTTGAAGAGAAATAATTCTCAAATTAGAAAGTTTCACAGTTGAGAAATTTCGGATTAAAGTTAGAGCAATAGGATGAACAGAAATGGGGAAGATTTCCAATTTTATCATTATTGAACAAATCAAAAGGTTGGGAAAATATAAAATTCATAGAATTTCCGAAAGTGAACAATTTTCAGTTAAAAATTTGGAAACAGGATAATTAACCTTTTGAGCTCTTTCAATTCGGAATTGAATTAGTTCGAGTTACAATCTCTGAAAGATGCTAATTCTTGGAATGAATTTGAAATTAAAACATTTTGAAAAATCTTCATTTGAAATTGTTCCAAATTTATTAATTTTAGATCAAAATGCAAGAAACAGGACATTTTCTAGTTAAAAGGCGCACTTTTTCTCAATTTGAAACGTGCAAAGTTCCATATGACCAGATTCAAATTTTTCAAATGAGATAATTTCAAATCGAAACTAATAAAAATTTAATTTTTTCACAATAGAGCGTTGGAAATTGGAAAATATGGAACGAAAATTTCTGAGAAATTGATTCATTTCAAATTTATGAAGTGCTTGAAATTAAATAATTTCCAGTTCAAAATTTGTAAGTAGGATATTAGGCACTTGAACTTTTTCAGTTTTAACTGATTAGGTTCATATGAAAATCTGTGAAACTTTGAGATTTTACAATTAGAACTTCATAATCTTGTTTTGACTCGCTTAAAAATATGTGAATGAAGCTTCATTTTCTATAAAAAAAGTTCGAGCATCCACATCTATCCATCATCCATATAAGTTCATATATGTGGTGAATTTTTCCTGTTATAAATAATTGAAAACATAAAATCATAATTTTGTCGATAATAAAATCCCACTCAACTGGCCTAGTTATTAAGAATTTCTGAAGCAATATTATGTTTCAAAATAATTTTTTATGAACGAAAACTCATTTTCAAACGTTTTTTATTCTGAAAACTCGAACGCAAGTCAGGCCAAACACTATCAAATCATACAATAGAAAACAAAAAACAAGAACAAATTTCAATGCAACGTTATTGTAGTCGTTTTTTACTCATTCTCCTTCCTTTCTTCAAATTTGAATCTTCGTGATTATAGCGAGCATTATAATATCTAAATTTTGCGTCTTCGATGTTCGCGCCACCCAGACAGGTGACAGTCAAAACTAAAAGTGACGGAAAAGTTGACCGAAGCCGAGTGGCGGCGCTGGCTGTATCATAAGGCTGTCAGTTCATGAAATACATGGGAAAAGTGTCAACATTGTTGAGTTTTAATTTTCATAAGTAAATGAACGAGATCATTTGATTTTTTTGTGCTTGAAAATGAAATGTTAATGTTCTCAGACTCTGACTTTCTCAAGGTTTCTTTAAATCAACCGTAAAAATGGAATATAGTAGCGTTGTTTTTGAATGCAAGTCAGGTTATGCGACTTGCTTCAAAAAAGTGCAAGTTGTTACTGTGCCTTGTGATGAAGAAGTTAATAAAATCTAGCAAAAAGCTTTTTTCAGAGCTTATTTTGAACTGAGACCATGTCATGTAAGTCACATAAAATATTTTAGTCTTTAGAATCTTCTTCGGGGAATCCGACACTTGGAAAGGATGGGTCTGTTATTGGAACAGTAAAATTTTTAATTTTTTTCAAAATCTGAAATTAATATCAACAGGTTGGTGACTTGGCCAGAAAACCGGAAAATTACAGGGAATCTCATTGACTGGAAAAAATCGAGAGATGACCAAGGATTTAATTAGAAAACCGGGAAATGCTTGATTTGACCTTGACACTTGAAAATGTTACATAAAAATACGAGGAATAACCGATTCATTTTTAAGAAATAAAAGAGATCTCATCATTTGATTTAAAGAATGTTATGTTTTCCTTTAGCGTGTTTAATTTTTTTTAATGCATCTATACTTTATGAGAGGAAGAATTCTGGATTTCAAAGAGAGTAAATTCAAAAAATTGCTCTTGTAATTTGAAATTCGTCACGATTTGGAAGTCCCCTCTCTTTGATACTAAATCAAGGAAATTGGACTAATTCAAATAGAAAATTGCATAGTTATAGTAGAAATTGATTTTTTTGGTTAAACATAGGGTATACTGGTTCGAAACCGACCCCCTTAAGCAAAATGAGCTCCAAAAAAGTAAAAAAAGAATTTTTTGTTCGCAAGACATGTGCAAGCTTCGAAATAATTGGTTACCTACATTTTTAGCTACTCAACATGGTATTCTGGTTGTTATTGTTTAAAATAACGTTACCGCAATAAAAGTGATCAATTCGGTCGTATTGAAAAAACATGGTTCAAAACCGACCTCCCCGTGGTCTAATTCCGACCTCCTATTTATCTCAAAGAAAACGAAAGGAAAGTACTACTTCAAAGTCGTTTTGTAATAATATTTATTAATACATTTATACATGATACTTATTTTATAACCCATGTAAAATAAATACGAGGAAAAGAATTCATAATGTCACCATCGAAGGAAAAAAATGTTCCTGGTCGGTATCTTCTGACTCGACGTAACTGCGAACAGCTGATCGACGGCAACTTTTTCGAAGCTGAATGTTCTGTCTCGTTTTTCTTCTTCCTTTCCAGCGATTCTTTGCAACTCGGCGTCCGATCTTAGAATTGATGTGAATAATCCATTTTGGAACAAGTTACAAAAATAAAATTTATGTAATTCATAAAGAGTTCCGTAGTGTAGCCTTTTCCTGCTATATGAAAGTCGTTGACATCTACTCCTGTCGGCCTTCGTACTCCATCTCCTTAGGGAACAATAGCGTTATTTTTTCGTTGAAGAAGTAATGTCGAACGTGGAATTTTAAATAACTGCACGAAGCGAAGTTCCCATCTTCATGGCTGCAACTGCTCGCCGCAATATCGTCGGGTCCCTTTTTGGGGTTTTCCGTTTATATGTTCGCCCCATTTTTGTAACAAACATGTGTTGAAAAACAGCGAATCGAAAATTATTACCCAGAGACACGCTGGAAAATCATAAGAATGCGGAACCGTGGAGGTCGGTTTTGAACCACCCTCTGGGGGTCCGTTTTGGACCACCACGTCTTTTTCCGAAAAATCACTTGTCGATCACTTACATCCATGTAAGTAAAATACAACCATAAGCACGTTTTGAAGTCGGAGCCATAACGAATTGAAAAAACCTACCATTGGGTTTTCCACGATGAGAAGAAACACCAAATACGCGTTTTTCCTACACCACCGAAATAAATTTTATAACTGTCAAAACAGAAACTGCTCGAAAAACATAGGTTACATGCCGAGAGGCAAAAAACGGCATACCTCCAAATTGTCGGCGCTATAAAAGCTTTCAAAAGCCACCACCAATGAATCTCGCGGCAGCACGTGTATTGAGAAACATGCGGGGGTCGGGATGGAACTACCGGTCGGTTTCGAACCAGTCTACCCTACATTATTTCAATTTAAAATTTGAGTATTCAAACTTAGATCAGCAATTTATCTTTTTTGGAAAAATCAACCCTTTTATATGAAAATTCGTTGTGTTAGTTGAAAATTCTCATATTTGCTTCGAAATTGGGTTTTCGAAATAAAAATGTTACTGTTCCATTCTCGATTAAAAAGAATTTTTTTTTCAGTTCAAAATTCAACTATCTTGTTGAAACATTGTATTTTTTGGTAGAAAATCGATCTTTCTATTGTAAAATTAATCTTCTTCTTCAAATATGTACCTTCATGGTTAGAAATTGAAGTGCTTCAGTTGAATATTTATCATTTAATTCGAAAATTCATAATGGAAATAGAAAAATAATTATTCTATTTTGATAATATTCTATTTATTACTATTTTAATATTTTTCACAAATACAGTTTTTAATTCCTAAACTCCATAATATTTATTCAGTTTATAAATCCTATTCTTTATAATATAAATTGTTAGATGTTTCCGAAAAATTTGTATACCATAATAAATTTTTATAGATGTCTTCATTTTGTACAGGCTTGTCACAACGAAGTTTAATAAATCGTTGTATGAATTTAAAAAGGAATATGACCTTTCTTAATTTAGTTAAATCAAGGTCTAATCTCGATGATCAATTAATACCTATTATTTAATTAGCGATTGAAAATATTACAAAATATTGTCTCAAGATAAATATTTGCAAAAAAAGTGTTTTATAAATAAAATAAATCAAATTTGAATTTTCTCCATGCCATAGAATAATAATCGGCCTGAAAGTACAGTCAGCGCCGCCACATGGCTGCAGTCAGATCTCACGTCACGTCTATTCCACAGGTCTTTATAGAAATGCCACCCGCCTGGCGCCACCTAACTGTGATTATAACTAGCAGGTTGGTGGCACTCCTATAAACGCTTGTAGAATAAAATAATGTGACGTGAGATTTGACCAGAGCCGCGTGGCGGCGCTGAATGTACTTTTAGGCCAATAATTATTCTATAGCATGAGAAAAACTTAAATTCGATTCATTTTAATTATTAAAACATGTTTTTCAGCATATATTTATCTAGAAAAAATATTTGGTAATATTTAAAATATCCAATAAATTAATGGGTCATATGAAAAAGTGAAGAGAAAATTATTTTTATGACTAAATACGAATACGCTTCTCATAGAATACATTCAACAATTCTACAAGAATATCAAATTCATAGCAACGACATATGTAAATATCAAAAACTATGACAATAGTAGATTTCATTTGAATTTCTTTTTGATCATGAAATTGTTAATGATGAATACAACTCACAATTCATTCAATCATATTATAGAATTCTATTTCTCTTCAAATTTGGACATCGATTTATTTTTTCTCATTATGTTAAACCTCAAAAAAGTGAAGATATATATACAAATTAATTATGTTATAAAAATATGTCGAATACTTATAACGTTTTTTATTATAAATAATAGGATTCATGAAATAAATAAATGTTATGCAGTTGGAAAATAAAAAGTGTATATGTAAACAATATTGAGGTAGTTATGAACGAAATATTGTTGAGGTACATAATTATTCATGTATTTTAATCATGTACATACCTAATTATATATTCAATTCAAATAAGTATACATACATAGGCGAATTTTAAGAATTGAAGTTGTAGCAAGTTTTGCTCGTTTCTTCTGCTCCAAGTTTCCAGCTAAAGCAAAGGAGCTTCACCCGAAATAGTTAAATTTGCGAACATATACATTAATTTTTACTTGGAGGGATAAATTGTGATAAAAAAAATCGAATTTCAAACTACAACTATGGAATTTTTAAGTAGAATAAATTAATATTTTATTTAAATTCAGAACAAGGGACCTCTTGAATTCATTAAAAGAAAGCTATCGTTTCTCGTATTTTTACGGTACAATTTTTAACTGTCTAGGTTGCATCAAGTGATTCCCGGTTCTTCAATTCAAAATTAGCCCTTGAAATAGCTTTTTGTCAGATATTAATAACTTTTTCATCATTAGGCACAGTAGAGACTTTCACTTCTCCGGAGCAAGTCGCGTATCCCGATTTGCATCCAAAAACAACCCGTAGCGTAGAAAGCTCTGAGTCATGGATGGGGGGGTGGGGGGGTAAACATTGTTCAAAAGGTGGTCCACTATTTCCTGATTAACTCCAATTATGTATAACCAACTCCGATGAGGTACTTAAAAAAATCAAGAATTAACACTGATGATACTTTTCGCATGTATTTTACAAATTCTCGGCCTAAAAGTAAAGCCAGCGCCGCTGCTCGGCTTCGGTCAACATTCCCGTCACTTTTGGTTCTGACTGTGATCTGCCTGTAACAAGGCATGCTCAGCTATCTTTGACATTTTGAGGTTATAACTGGCTTCTCATGATTCGCTGTGCATAAGTGACTTTTATATTCTATTGATAAATAATTTTTCTAATCTAAACATTTTGCTTGACTTTTTAATTTGCATGATACATTCCAGTGGTCAAAATAAGCTTTAATCCCTATTTTGCCACCTCCATCGATTTAGTTACGATCGATGTTGTTGATCCATAATGATGTTGATTCGTCTGAGGAATCGATACATTGAAGAATCTTCATTTGTTGATGGTAGATGACTTACTTCAGACCATGAAAAAGCACCGCTTACTGTGATAGGTCCTCTATTTCATTAAAAACATTCGACGTTTCGAGAGTCAACAACTCTCCTCATCAGGAATAAATTTGTATATGGTCATAAATTGCAGAGAATAACACAACTCCTCTAGGGTAAATGTACCGGTTTTGCCAGGGCGCCCACTTTGGCCACTTGCACGTATTTTCCACTTTCGTTAAGTTAGGTTAACTCGCTTCGCACCACAGACTCTAGAGATGAGTCCCGCCATTTGTGTTGCAAAGTCAGGCGACAGAACTAGTGCAATTCGTGAATGATTTTATAAACAAATACACAAATAATCAAGCCACATCTGAAGGAGGCCTTTTTCTTGTGCTCAGTGCTAAGGGAAGAGTGTAAGTAAAATAAGCATTTTTACGAATTCCAGTGCGTATAGGCATGTTTTTATAGCACTTGTAGGTTATGTTAGACCTAAATTTTACATTACCACTAAAACATATTGTGAAGAATGTTTATTTGTTAACTAAAAATAGGGTGGCCTTATCTGGAACACAATTCGGCTAGTTTTCCATTTGTGGCCTTAGGGCTGGCCAAAACTTGTACAGTGCTGAACCAGTTGTTGCCATCTCGTTGTTGACATATTTGAAATCTTTCTTATTACTGATTCATTTGACTTATTCTCTTCTGTGAAACAATTTTTCAACTTCATCATGTATATTGCAGAGTTTTCATTAGAAAGTCTAAATCATCGAGTCTTCAAACTTTTCCATATGTATAAACCTATCTTGATAAACTGGAAAGTTTTGGACAATAATTTTATTTTCATTCATTTTGCACAGACTAAAATGACAAACACCAGGATAAGCAGAAAGAAAAAAAAGCATGTCCAGCATAAAGAAAATGTCAAGCGAAGCAAACTATTTTCATATTCACCATCAAGGGTTCGCAATGCCTTAGCTGCAATACAGTCTGGAACACCTGTTTTAAAAGCAAGTAAGCCGTATCAAGTTCCAAGATCTACTTTAAGACCTAAAATAAAAGGAGGAGCACCACTCACTCCTGGCCGAGTAGGTCCAGAGTCAATATTAGGCTCAGATGTTGGAGGTGTTATCGCCAATTTTTAATTAGATGCCTCGAAAAGAGGGTTTCCCATGAATAAAGAATGTGTATTGATGAAAGTGAAAGAATGTTGTGATACTCGAAGCATGCAAACTCCATTCAAAAACAATCTTCCAGGTCGAAAATGGTTTGATGGATTCATGAAACGATATCCAGCTCTTTTATTGAAAAAAGCTCTGGCACCTGAAGGTGGATTGGTAATTAGAGAGAAAGGTAAGCCTACATATGATGTCTCACAGAATAGTGATCAGGAGAATATCACCACATCATTTACAGTGAGTGCTGCTGGTGAAATGGCACCACCTTCGATAATGTTTAAACACGTGAGATTACCTCAAGCATGTATCGACAAAGCTCCAGAAGGCTGGGGTATCGGCAAGACAGAAAGTGGATGGATGACCTCTGCTGCCTTTTAAAAATACTTTGCGAATGTATTTAATAAATACCTGGTGAAAAAGAAAACTGAAAAGCCGGTTATTGTTTTCCTTGACGGGCATGTATCACACTTATCGTTCAACTTAAGTCCTTTTTGCATAGAATATGGCATTATAGTAGTTTGTCTACCACCAAATGCTACACATTTTTTACAGCCATTAGATGTATCAGTGTTTGCACCTTTGAAAAAATGCTGGACAAGATTTTTGAGGCAATGGCGTGTTGACCACAATTGTGCAGAAATACAAAAATTTGATGTACCAGCAGCTTTATTAACAATTATTCAGAAACATGGGTTTGCAGAAACAATTAGAGCTGGATTCAAGTGTTGTGGGATTTATCCTTTCGATCTGGATAATATTATTATTATTATTATTATTATTATTATTATTATTATTATTATTATTATTATTATTATTATTATTACACCATTAA
>WSXT02076863.1:0-12131 GCA_011762715.2 Neuroterus valhalla
ACTGTAGGTCCCCCTCACCCCTGAGTTAGTGGTGAGGTGTGCAAAGGAATGGAGAGAAGGTTATGCCGAGACTCTCATAACCCGTAACAGGGAGAGTATAAACCAATATTCCAGAAGAACTATTCCAGAACTTCTAGCATGATCCATACACCTTTTCTAACAATGTCAAACTGGCCAATTGAATCCAAAAATAATACAGAAAATGGTCTCGAATATTTTTTGAATAGTTCAATAAGATAAAAAGAAGTGTACCAAATTCATGAAATAGATACTTCAGAAAATTTACATACAGTATTTGAGGAAGAAGCTCCGAGTTGGTTTGTAAGTGAATCGAGATAATTTGCCAAACTTGCAACAGCTTATCGATGATTATAGGGATTCATACCTATATAAAAGATATTCGAAAAAAATAAGGAATAAAAGAAAATTTTGTAATCAAGAGAAAGTTGAGAATATTCGCGAGTCCATGGAGCTGTTATTTTAGAAGGTAATGCCCCGTCCTAGCATGGAATAGTTATTAAGAAGAACATACGAAAATTTGCGAATAAAGTACAAAGTGCAAATTGTGATAAATGCCTTTTAAAATTTCGCAGAATAGAGGACAGAATGAAAACTTCAAAAATTAAAAAATAGTTGAAAATAGACCATTTTTAACGTGATTGATGGTATCCAATAGATCAAAGAAATTCGAGAGATGCTTATTGAAGGCGAAAATTGACCAACGATTAACCGCCAAATTATTTAGACTCAGACGTGATCAACTTGGACGGAACAAGATTTTACCTTATGATCAATTTTGAAGATCATTAGTTTAGAGTGTTAGTTGACCTTGCTGCAACTTACTCATACATTGGTAAAATATATATATAAAAACAATGAAAGACGGAGGTTACGAAATAAAAAAAAAAGTATTTAACGATACATTAATGGTCGTGAATGGACAAAAATTTTAGATAAAAAATAGAACGAAAAATACTTATTTTTCCGTAAGTACCAGATTTAGGATCGAAAGGAATAATAGGCACTGATGTGATAGAGAGATTAGGTTTGAAAATAGATTATGAGAAAAATATTTGGTGGTTACCAGAATTACCAAATATTTGTTCCATGATATAAGCGAAAATAACTAAAATGCAGAAACCCTGTTAGCATCTATGCAAGGACAGGCAGTACAGGGGTATGGGGCGCAAGCCCCAAGCCCCATGATACGAGCAACGCAACACTGGCACGAGCTAGCTTAGGCGTTAGTAGATTAGATAAGCAGGCAAGTAAAAATATAAAAAGAGAGGGCAAGGACATAAATAAAGATAGAAATTAAATGAAGAGCGGGAGTAGATTAAATACGAATATACATGTGAGAAATAGGAATAGAGAATTAGGAAAGGGAATAAAAGGTGCATTAGAATGTGGTGAAAGGAAAATCGATTCTCAATTGATGAATATAAATAATAAAGTAAGGGGAAAAAGGAAGGATAGAAGGGAAGAAAATTTCTAAATTTTGTGAAAAAATTTTAAGGGAATTGTAGAATTAAATAAAGCACAGCAAGTTTAGTTAAAAAACTTGATAAAGAGAAAAGTTGTTGATCAAGGTATAAAATTGGAATCAGCACACTTAACTAAAAATAAAATATTTGTACAGGGTCATGAAACAATTAAACAAAGATATTATTACGTATCACTAAAAATTAAAGAATTTATTTTTGAATGAGAGGTGCTTAAACCAATTCAGCTATCGCGGCACGCTAGTGAGGTTTTCGGAATTGGGACATTTTTTTATTTTTCTTTAATAAAAATTATTCTCTTACACGAGTGTCAATAGAATAAATATCTACTTACGATCCTCCTCTAGAGAGTAAAATCAAGGTAAGAATCATCGTTGCCTAGGGCCACAAACCACATCTAATAATGGAATTTTAATTCAAGTCATCAAAGACGAACAAGTATTGTAAGAAACTGGCCAAAAAACACCTTCAAAAACATCGAAAGTATCTCAGCCTTCCATTGGGTTGGCCAAGTACATGTTCCAAGGAATTTACGAAGGTGCCGCCTTCGCCGCTCACAGTGATATTTTTGGAAATTATTTATCTCCAATGGGAATTTTTTTTTTTAATAAGAATGACTTTCTATAACGAGTGTCGATAGAATAGATATGGACTCATTGACCTCCCCTGAGGAATAAAATTGAAGTTAAAATCATCCTTGCCTAAGGCTACAAACTACATCAAATATACACCTTGAAAAACATCGAAGGTATATCAGCTTTCCTTGAGGCTGACCAAGTACAGTTTGAAAAATTTCACTAGCGTGCCGCGATAGCTGAATTGGTTGAAGCACCTCTCATGTAGAAAGGGAACTGTCGATTCAAATCCGGCTCGCTGCGATATTTTTGGGGATTATTTTTCTCCAATAAAAATTATTTTTCTTGCGGATTCGGATGTACTGGAATAAAATTTTGAGGATTCATAGTCAATGTAAAAAGTCTACAAACGAACGAGGTGGACTTGCATGTTGGTGGGGATGGTAGAGTTTGCTAGTTGACAGGTAGTGAAACAGTTTTATGAATATATGAGGACAACTGAAGCCAATTTAAGATTTTCCGAAACCTGAAACTGTGAAGCGAATGGAAACATTCAAAGGAATGACATCGTGGTATAGGAAATTTTTCTCAAAATTTTAGAGAAAGATGGAATGTTCGGGACTTTGAGGAAGTCAATGGCTTGGTTGTAAGTGGAATAATAAACCTCAATGAATCGTTAATCCCAGCATTACTTTTTATCTCAACCCGATTCTCGACGCATCCAATATCCCCACTTTCCTTCAGTTTGGAAAATCCCTCACAATGTATATATGTATAAGAGTTAGATGAAAACAAGCATGATCAGAACGCATTTAGATGCACCAGATATATACAACCATGGACACTGTCGTAAAGCAATTGATGAGGGTGAAAAAGGTCTGAAATGCTCAGACTGTCGGATCGAGAACTCCAAAAAAAGAGATTGCTGCAGACCTTTTGGAGATAAAGAGTCATAAAAAAATTAGAGGAAGTGCAGCAAAACAAAACTACGTACCTACTCCCGGGAAGTACAGTCCCAATAATAACTATCCTCCCCTGATATATTACCAAAAAACGAGATGAATCAATACAAAATTATCTGCGACTCCTAGCTTTCCTGATATTTGTCATTATGATTGTATTGCTTTAACTGAAACCTGGCTTGAGCCTGACGTACTGTCTGATGAAATTTTTGTAAATAACACGCTTAATGTTCACAGGAATGATTGGGTTGATTGAAGAGGAGGCGGGGTTCTTTTCGGCATGAAAAATTGTTTCAAGGCTGTAAAGATAGATCTGTCTAATATTCTGGAATAAGATTTAAACCTAAAAATGGTAGGTATAAACTATCAATGTATGCTCAGGTAGTTATATCTCAATTACCGTTGAATTGTATATACCAGTTGACTTGACAGATCTTACTACGAAGAGGATTTACACAACTTTGCAAGAGATACACTCAATGCAGGATACATAGTAATTATTTTGGTTGATTTTCACACACCCAATAACATTAATTACCAGAAATCTGAAGTACTTGCTATCAAGGCAGGACTTTTCCAGGAGTGTCGAGCAACATTTGATTGAATATAATATAACTTTATATCGAATTTGCAAGGAGATTGTTTGGATCTGATTTTTTCTCTAGTTTCAAGTATGAAATTAATCATGCCTCAATAATAATGGTACCGGAAGACAAATACGATCCTGCCCTTTGGGTAAAGCTTGTCTTATTATCAAATCACCCACGTTTGCAATAATTATACTTATATTGAGAATTGGAATTCTAATCGATGTAATCTTGCAGATTTATATACTCTCTTACTTACTATTGATTAGTCAGATATTTTCATTCAAATCGATGTTGATGAGGCATGTCTTCAATTTTGTAAAAAGCTACGAGATGCATTTGAATTATTTGTTCCGAAATTTAATTTGACTCATATAAGTAGAAGGGTCTATCCCCAATGGTATCCGAATTCTATCAAATAAATATAGAAAACAAGAATAAATTTATACGGAAATATTGCGGGAAAGAATCGGACTTTATCAATGAGAAACATTTTGGTGATTTCCTAATAAGTCAGGCAATAAAAGCTCTCTACCAGTTGAACCAAAGTACGATAGCGAGTCACATAAGAAGCCTCAAAAAATAATTGATACTTTTGCTCGATATTTCTCAAGTGTATATAACAATGATGATTTAAATAATACTCCAGAGACGAATCACATAAAAGGCCACGACCATATTAGGGTGCCCAACATAGAGTTTATCTAACGTTCTGTCAATTCACAAACTGAACCCTACCTCCTCACCGTTTAAAGTGTAACAAAACAGCAACGGAGTCGAAAGCGGAAATGACATCTGGGACGAATCAGATACCCAGCTACTTAGTAAAACATTGTGCGGATAAATTTGCCGACGATCTTAATTTTATTCTTAACCTAGCTCCCGTTTCAGGTAAATTCCTGTAATTATTGTGGAATTCGACGGAAGCAGTTCCTGTTTCCAAATTGAGTAAAAAAACGGTGTCAGGAAATCACAGACCAATATGCAACTTTACCAAGGTCTTCGAATTCGCAGTGAAGGAAGATATACAGAGATACATAGCACCCTTCTTATTCGAATTTCAACATGGATTTGTACCTAAACGTTCATGTAGTCTCATCTGCTTTACTGAAAATAAAAACAGAGCTCAACAGCAAGCATATCAAGTAAATGTTATCTCTACTGACTCGAAAAAGACCTTCGATGAAGTAGATCACGCGCTGACAACAAACAAGCTTTTATCGTCCTACTTATCTGTGAATCTTGTGTCACTTCTTATTTATTATTTATCGGGCAGAGAGCACAGGATCCAGTATAGGAACATTAAATTCAAAACATATACTCCGTCGTCAGGGGTACCCCAAGGATCAACCATTGGATCGCCTATCTTTATTAGTTGATTGGTTGATTCAATGTGTCCCCTGAGGGTTTACATTTTCCTCGCACCTTTCTACTATTTCTTTACGAACCCTACCAAAACCTTAGCAGTAAGTAAGGGAGATCTACAGCTTAAGGTGGATTCCGAACCACCAAGAACATCAGCCCCAAGTACTTAGAGTAACCTTTTTCTCAAGAGTTACCGGCACGAAGACTCTCCGGAGATGGACACTCCCTTGCTAGGTGTGGGTCCAAAGCGCATGCCTTAGCCCCCACGACCAACTGACTACTCCACCTATCTTTATTATTTATGTGAATAGTGTGGTAGAGAATATCGAATCATATATATCAATCTTTGCCGATGACATTGAGATTTTCAGAATTCTTCGAAACATAGAAGATGCCATAGACAGAAGCGAGTCGTTAATAATTTTCAGTTCTAAAATTGAAAGCATAGTTGTAGAAAGGCTTAAATGAAACTGCGACATAGGTGTTATTTTTTATTATTGACAACTGTATTTATGCGTATCAACAAGGAAGAAAGGCACCCAGTCCGCGGAACAGACTATCGAAAATTGTGCATAAGATTCAAGTGGTTCACTCTGACGCAGCAGAGGATTTTCGCATCTTGCTACTTCTTATTCAAGTTAATCAAAGACAAAGTTGACTCCCCTTTTCTGATGAGCTGCCTCTTATTCAAAGAACCAAGATCTTCTGCTAGGCATGACGTACCTTCTTATTTGAAATTTATACAAACTTCTATTGGTTCTAGCTTACCAGTTTTCGTGATGTGCAATCATTTTTATTTGATCCAGGCGGGAGCTTATCTGACTTTAGAGAATACAAGCAGTGATGAAAATGCATTCGTCCACACAGATAACCAATATATCTTGAACTTGCGATCATAAAGCGGTCACTGATATTAGCCATTATTCTAGGATTGACAGACATATTCATACCAATTTGATTGTAATTTTTGGGATGACCTAATGTAGTGTTTGAAACTAATTTTATACGATAGGAATTTTATTTACAATACTCATGAGGTTATTGTTTCATTTCTCCAAATTATCAAGTTTATAGTTTGAGTCTTTGTATCCTGGTTACCCAATCATGGTTTACCTAAGGCATGTGTTCTAAATAAAAGAAAAAAAATGGTAAAAAACACGATGACGAATCTGCGAGATAATCGACCTTATTTATGGACGGATCGACTTGATGATAACCTGTTTGATTGCTATGATGTCAGTATTTTCCCTTACCGCAGAGAGCAGATGGCACGCCCGCATACACTCTGTGGTGCCAGAAACACCAAGAGCTTTCGCAACTTGCACAGGAAGTGTTAAGAAACCATGCCGTAAACCTTTCGCGAATAAAAGATGTACGCGGAATGCTTCCTACACAACTCCAAGAACAAACCGCAGACAAAGATCAAGGAGCGGCATTAAGTCCAACTGCTGAAACAAGGCATACCCAAAGAGAAGATGGCGATTTTAAGACGAGGAGAAACATTAGCATCCAGATTCCTCCTAAGCCCCATGATCTGGCTGAAATAGATACCTCTCGTGGCGATCTCTCCGAGGAGTCCGACCTATGGACCGTCCCTTGTTCAGTTTATGATGCGGCGAGAGCTTTGGCTGATTTAAATCGATGGTATAAACCAACGATTGATGAAAAGACTAAGAAGCGCTTGCATCAACTAAACAAGAAGGTTGTCTGACCTGGACTGAACGCACACTGTATTCAGTGTGTGACTCACTACATAAAATCCAGTAAGCTCTCTACGGCAAGGGTCTGAAAGTTGGATCATGAAATGAGGATCCATCATCGTACATTAAAAATGTCAAAGCTGCTGATCATGAAGCAGCACATTGTTGACAAAATACACGCACTTCCTGATGCAAGGAAAAGAATTAATTATTGGCAAGACATTTTGGAGACAGATTTACGGAGTGCAGCCCCCATTGAATTAAGACACTGAGAAACATAAAACGTTCCAAGGAGCTGTGCGATACCCTTATTACCCCAGAGGAGAAATACCCACCAATCACTGCCGGAGGGTAAATAAAGCATTAGAGGGCACGAAGAACTTCAACGCTGCTGTTCCAGAGTCTATCAAGAACTTTTGGTGAAAGAAGTTCACTTCTACACACAATAAACATCTGGCCCTGAGCTTTACCTCATATTCGAATTAGAAGATGCACTGTACCCCTACCAAAGAAAGGCGACTTGTCCAACTCAAAGAACTACAGAAAAATAACTTGTCTGTTCACGTTTCATAAGATCTTCACAGCTATCCTGGCTGACAGGATTGTTTGGGTAATTGAAGCTGTATGAAGAGAGATGTACAAACAGCGTGGACCAACAGAGGCACAGCAGGCTGAAGTATCTGCAAAAACAATGCAAGCCACCAACGCAATCTGTCGATGGCCTGGATTGCTTACCAGAAATATTTTGATTCGAATTCCCATAGACTTATCATCTGTATATTAAAGAGCTTGACGGTCTATCCACATAAAGGAAGATGCATAGAGAGATTAATGCCCCTTTGGAAAACCAGATTTACTTTTCCTTGTAGAAAAAGTCGTGTGATAACTAACAGCGTCGATTTCCAGGAGGGTGTCTTTCAGGGTGACACAATGAGCCCTCTCCTCTTCTGCATCACTCTATTGCCATAATCTCTCGCACTTCACGATTCTCATGGAAAAATCTCAAGGATGCTCTAAGTATCGTCGAGGGGTACTTTCGATGAATCGGTATGGACTTTGCTTGGATTGGTGTGCCAAGATTCATCTGAAACATGAACGAACTGCAGGTGTAGATAACGAACCTAAGCTTCCAGACGGATGTGCTATAAGACACCTTAGCACTGGAGGAACCTACAAATACCTAGGCGTGCCTGAGAGACGCATTCAGGAAACAACATCAGTAAAAGATGTTTTCCGAAGCAGACACAAACACCTTCGACGGATTTGGTCGTCCGATCTTCGCTTATGACAAAAATGTCTCGTTCGCTAAATATTCACCTCTAACATAGATGTCGGAATTTACTATTTCATAGGGCACAGTGAAAAATTTTTTTTTCGAATTTTTAATTGGAAGGGTGTAGAGAAGTTGTCAATTGAGTTGAAAAAACTCCCTTTATGTTTCATTTAAAAAAAATTCCTTCCTTAACCGCAACCACTCAATACATGGATAATATATGATTGTTCGTTTTTTTTTACAAAAGTAGAAAAAAATTATTACAGTATTGATCTATTGAATATTTTTTTACAATTTACTCTGTAAAATATATGTTTATTCACATATATTAAATTTAAGATCGACAAAGAGTCAGGGAATGTGCGTTATTTGTTCAAAAATAGCGAGAATTCAAGTTTTCATCATTTTTTCAAATTTCAAATCCTTTGTGAGGACACAAGAAATTTCATCATGGGTTATTAACTGCACACTTACGAAATCGGTTATCGTATACAACTTTTTCTACCATTTTGAGCCTTAAAAAAATTTCTCAAAAAATAACGAGCATTGTGCGATTTTCCATTATTTTCATGTACAAAATGGATGCAGGCGAGGGAGGAATTTTTTTCTCTTGAAATGAAACTTTAAGGGAGTTTTACTGCGCCCTATAGCATATTTTGCCGCAGTACATGATATGCTATGAAATAAACGAATGTGGGGTGCATTCTTTTATTTCCTTTATAAATGAAGAGAAAAGGGGGGTCACCTATTCTAAATTATGGCCTGATATTTGTTTTTTGAAATCAGTTATAATTATTGTCAACGGTGGTTAACCTCCTATTCGCAAAGTCCACCAGCGTTTTAACGAAATATTTCCCGCTCTCACTTTTTTTATTTCATTTTATATAATATTTTCAAGTGACAATCATCATCAATCAAAAGTCGAATAGGAATTTTTAACTGGCGCACACGTAATTCAAATCTGCCTCTGACTTCAGGAATTCAGGAACGTAGAGCTTCATTCTACGCCTTGTAGGCCAGTTTTAAACTGAGGATATTGTTGTTTTTTGTTTGTGGGCGCCAAATTTCTAAGAGATATCTCGCCAACCAAGGGATGAAGAAGATTATGTACAGTCAAAATGCGAGTGACTTTAGAGAAACAGTATGTAATATACGAAAGAGTTTATGGATCAACTAACAATCAAGGGCTTTACGAGTCAAAACACCCAGAAGCCTTTTGGGGATCAGGTGATACAGCACTGCAGTAGGTTCTGGGTGGCTAAACCTAGAGAGCCTCAAGGTAGAGAGCTGCGAACTTGCTCCACGCTGATTGGTCGAGGTGAATCGCGGACATCTTGTACTCATAGTAGAGAGCCCCGTTTGAGTAAAGCAGAAAAGTGGGAGAACCAGCTCAGCGCTGATTAGTCGAGGTGAATCGCTGACCAAGTTGGCAACTCTTCACCTTGAGGCTCTCTAGCTAAACCGGGTGGTGGCTACCTCCTTGGATAGTTCAGGTCTATGAGAACTATATGGCTTCCGTTAGTGCGGATGCGGGTGAAGCATTCCGCGCGAGGCCTCTCTCCACACCTTGACCTTCCCCGCAAGTTCGAATAAGGTCGGGATATGTCCAACTACATTATTATGACCAAACAAATTTTTTTTCATAGCTGCTTTTTAGTGTACAAAAGTATTCAAAAATATTTTCGCTGCTGGGTACAGAAGGGAATCAATGTAATGGATAACCTACAAAGATTCAAAACGCAAGGACGGAGAGGGGATGAAAAACATTCAATATTTCTCACATTACAAGATTCAGGAAATAGACCAGTACCTCTTAAGGTCAGCATACTCACTGGTTCCTGCATTTATTTAGATACAAATATGTATTGATGTTTGTATTTGTTGTGAAATTATAACCAGTCAATCAAATGTGGGTCATTATTCACAAAAAGGTTTCAATTTTCTAATTTCCAACTGTCATGTTGAATCTGCCGTTTTTGTTTTTTCAATTTCCCTCAGATTCATAATCAGAAAGTTTAAATACCTCTTAGTTAAATTTTTAATAAATTTTTTCCTGAAATGAAACGCATAATCAGATACAATCCAAACTGCTGAGTTCTGTTTTGTAATTTTTTTCACAATCATAGACTTTTTTCCTTCTGAATCATCATTTTGTCCCTCTGTGCTGTAATGTAAGACTATTGTGTGTACCCTTTCATGATGATGTAGTGGATTATTTTGTAGACTAAATTATATAGAGCATGGTACGTACCCAAAAAGTCGTGTGATATATTCTTCGAATTCTCCAAGAACGTCTGAGTAAAAGGCACGAGACGTCAGTGTTAATAATTTTGCTTGATCTTGTAGTGCTTGAAATATCCTAGGATGGCAATGACCCTGATTAACTGCAGAATAGGCACTAAGGAAATCAAAATACCGTTTGCCCTCCATATCCCACATGAAAACACCCTCAGCTTTGCGAATTGCAACAGGTAATGGGTGATAATTATGAGCACCATATTTATGTTCTCTATCAAAAACTTCTTGCGAAGTTAAACTCCTGTGGAGCTTTATTTGTTGTTGCAAACTTATCTTTGCAATTCCTCCAAGATGTCTAGAAACTGCATTGTATTGAACAGCTAAGCGCATTATATGGTCCATATTGTTTCAAAGATTCGAGGTCAAAGAGGTCCTAAGCAGGAACAAAAAAGGAACACAATTATTTGTCAATAAAATGTACCTGGTGTACGGGGCACATCTGTTTTCCGATGTACTTTCCTGAATGAGCTCTTACTTCCCGCAGCTCAATGTATCTTCACGCCCTGGATACTACAGATTCAGACGCGATATGAGGATTGCGAACTTTTAAAATAATTAGAAGGTTTTTGAACCTTATCCTGAATCTGGACCTATAGCCAACAGAATTCAAAGCTTTGTTTATTTTCTATCCGGGAATCCGACACAGGAAACTATGTAGTTTACTATATGAAAAATTATGTGAGAAATCACATGGGATACTAAATATATCGCAATTTGACACCGGATACTATATAGTTTTCTGTATAGTTCTCTGCACAGTTTTTCATGTTTCAAATTCTGTATTGTAAATGAGTTCTCAAATGTTTGAAAGTAAATTCTAAAATCCTGTAAGCATGCTGAATAATAATCATGCCATTCCATAGTATGTATTATAAATATAATGTATTACGGAAACAGTCTATTTTCTAATTTTGTCATGAGATGAAATCGTGTTTCAGATATTTCATCTTTATCCGAATTGAATATCTATGGCGTTCCGGTAATAGGTTGCAACATTTTCTGTCCTTGTACCCGCCCTTCCAGTTTCCATGGTTATCTGCATATAATATGGGCATTCTCTTCCAAAACGACCCACTAATCCTCAGTGATAACAATTCAGGTTTTTTTGATCCTTCAAATTCGAATTCTGGGAATTCGCGTCCTTATTCTTACACAATTTCGTGTTCGTATTATTTTAATCTGAATTATAATTTCCCGGTTTTTGATTTTTGTTCTGTAATTCGATTTTTAGGAATTCTGTTTCTTTTTGGTATCGTAACTTCGCGAACTGCTTCCGCTTCTTCTACTAGGAATTCAATCATCGGTTGATCTTGTTCCTGGTTTGAGCCTAGTGCCATTTGGTTATATATTTGCAGCATTTGGTTATAAGAGTTACACGGTCATCTTTGTTTATTGTTCAGGAATCTGTATTGGAAGTTTGACTGTGGTCTAGGCCGAAAACCAGGTGGAAATCTAGGTCTGACGTTATTTCTGTATAGGTTGAGAAATGGTAGAAATGGCAATGAGAATAGAGGAAATAGATATCTGTTTTTAAATTGTTTTCGGCCCTGGTAATTTTGGTTTTGGTTGCCTCCTTTATTATCATGTTGACTGTCCATATTTTCCCTTTTACCGTCGTTATTATTATCTGGATTATTTCTGTGATCTTTGCCATTATTACGTTTATTTTTTAATCTTGTCTTCGATTTTTTGTTCTGTAATTTGTGAAACTTGACCTCGGATTTTTGATTTAGCTAGTGTTCGAAGATCCCGGTCGAGTGTATCTGTTGATGCGGGTGGGAAGACAGGACGGCGCACAGTGGAGTATTTTGGATTCTTTCGGACAAATATTCGGCGACTCGTCAATTTTCACCCGAATTGAAAATTTTT
>WSXT02076874.1:0-12131 GCA_011762715.2 Neuroterus valhalla
GTAAAAACACTTTTCTACGAATTTTTTTTTGAAGATCTGGTTAATGTAAATGTATTTAAATCATTTGGATGTTATAAAGTCCCATAAAAACATTTTGAAAACTTCGTTTGTAGAAAAATATTGAGAAATGAGCTAGAGATGAAGCTTTTCCGAAGATGCCTGTTTAAAAAAGATGATTTGCGGTGACCACTATAGTTGAGCGTAGAATTATCTGAAATCAAAATAGTCAAGTTATTTTAAAAAAATGTAAGTTTTTCCTGACCCCAACGGTTATTTTTACTTAATTTTTTTACATCAAGGTTGTTTCACACCTACAAAATGGTGGAATTCTTCGTCTAAAATGGCTATTTTGACTTCAAACGACCGCCAAATGCTGAAAAAAATGAATACTAACCGTTAGGGCCGGGAAAAACTTTTATTTTTTCAAAATAACTTGACTATTTTGATTCCAGATAATTCTACGCTCAACTACAATGGTCACCGTAAATCATCTTTTTTAAACAGGCGTCTTCGAAAAAGCTTCGTCTCTAGCTTATTTCTCAATATTTTTCTGAAAAAAATTTCTAAATGTTGTTTTTATGCTGCTTTATAATATCCAAATGATTTAAATACATTTACTTTGAACAAATCCTCAAAAAAAATCGACCATCTAAAAATCAAGCAGTTTGAAGCTGGATGATTAAATTTGAAAAATCTCAACTAAGAAATAAACTGATAACAAGAACAGGCTTCAAAGTCCCACAATTATTTTTTACAACCTATATAGTTATGGAATAGAGATTCATACTATTTGCAGAACTTGTTGATTAATTGTTTTGGAGATAAAAAATTATTTTCTAAACTACACGGAAAAAGTTTTATAGTTGAACCAATGATATTAATCCTTGGTCTGACTAAAAAGTACCGTTGAAAACGAACCAATGATATTGGCTGAATCTATAAAATAGGAATTGGCAGCATAATTTATTTTGACTATTATTATTAATTGGTCACCTTTTTGAATCTTCCAAACAGAGAAATTTTATGACTGGAATCAAAATGTTGAAATTGTATCTACATATAGCGCAAATAAAATAGGAGTAATTGTGACAGAGCTTTAAAATGTTTAATTGATTTCCTATTTTACTATAGAATCATAAATATTAAAAGAGTCTAAATAAAATAGAAATAAGTGGAATTGATCAAAGAACTTTTTTTTCAAATTTGTATACTTTCACAAAACTTGGATGTGAACTCGTATCATTTTTTCCTAACTAACAAATCAAAAATTCCACGTGAGGTTTCAATTTGAAATGACGTTCCAAACTCATCTTGAAGTCAGATGGGGAAATCAAGGATGTGAAAATCCATAAGTTGGGAACACTGTTGGATGTTTCAAAAACGAAAATTGCACTTTTTAATTTATTTTAGTTCTATTGATATGATTTTCCAGTTTTGTTGAACTTATACAATCTTCTCCATGTTCAAAAAAACCCAACCAAGTTCCTGGGTCTTATATCCGAAAGGTGTTGAAAATAAATATTAAAAATCGTCATATTGAGTTGATTATAATGTTTATTTTCAAACATTCATGTGCTCAGTGCAATACTTGAAATTTTCTCGATTTTTTTGCCCAAAGTTCAGATTTTCGCATTTTGCAGGGGAAAGTTTTTACAATTATTATTATTGAAAGAATTATAGAGATTTACGTAAGAAGTTATGTCAAATCACTAAATAAAATTTGAAATATAACTGTTATGTTCGCACTTGAAGACAATACATGACACTTAATTCTACCTATTTTTTTAGTAATGTTTGATACGGCTACACACATATATTCTGAACGGCATTGTTACCTACGCACGAATACAGGAAATACCAACCTATAAAGTACCTTATCAGTTAATTGGACTTTTTCCTGAAAACTCTGAATTTTACCCAATAAATAAATGAATCTTGTCAGGTATCTGAAATCCTAGGTTTTAGTGGTACTTTTATTAGTGAGTAAATAACCCTGCACCAGGAAGACACAGCAGAGATCCATAGATCAGGAAGATTAATGGTGCGATAAGGGGCATAAAAACCACACACATTTCCCATCCCTCCTGGAGGAAACGCGTAGGTACTTTTTTAACCATTAGGACAAATTTGTGTATCAGCAATACGTTTTCTTTCATTCATTGACAGCTGCATAATTTGATCATATATATAGCAGTTAATGGCTGGAGTGAAGTCTCACGTAGGCTCGATAAAGCCATAGCCATAGGTGCACTTGGTATAATAATAACAATGATAACAATAATGTACAGCATTGTGGGGTAGGTTAGTTCTCACAGTAGGTGGGTCGTATATACATATTATATATATGATGGTCGTCGCGCCGGGTCCCTTGTCATGTGTCCGAGGACAGAAAAGCATACGTGGTCCGACCCACTTGCACTTGTTTATTTCTTGCTTTTCTTATGACTCATAACGTCGTTACGTGGACATACGGTTTTCGTCGTTTCAACTTCTGGGGTCGATGCATTACATCCCCGAGCTACCCATTTGCATGGCAGAGCATTGCAACATCGCCTACGTTTGCATAATTAGTGCGATCAGGCTCTGAATTCTCGCCGCCCCCAAAGCAGACAGCTAAGGAGAGCCTGTACGGGTTAATTTTCTATATCGCTCGGAAAGCGGTCTGCTCCAGGCAAGAGGTCTTGCTAGAAGATCTTATACAATGCCAAATTTGCATTGTATTCAATTAACCATTTCGATCTTGTCCTATCCTAACTAGATTTTCTCATACTAATCACATCTGTTTTGCTCGGTTCAGATCTTCTCTCAGCTCTTCTTTTATAGAAGTGACATTGTCTCCCCAAAGTTTATGCATGGAACATTTTCAGCCAGGCTTCTTTGGACATCAAAGGAAAAAGTGTGGAAAATATTGATAATGCGGAAGTTGAGAATCCTCTTATATAATATGGTATTTTTTAAAGAATTCTCTTCAACTTGTCCAAATGACAAAGTTATATCTATTGTTCTATCATTTGGGTTCGTAATCCAAGATTCCTGTTATGGTCATGCTATCGACACAGAGAACTTTTCTCAGCTGTAGTGGCTTGTGTCTGTGCTAAGCTTCTAGAGGGTTCTCGATAACATCATAGAATGGTATTTTGCAATCGTATATATTCAATTGAAAAATTCCTGTCTTTACTTGCTTAGTGCGCAAAGATGCAGGTGTACAATTCAGAAAAATCATATCATGACCTTATCAAGAACATTCTAGAAGCTCAGCACGAACACGAACCACTAAAGCTGTGTGGCGTTTTTAATGTCGGTAATATGTCGACGACAGAAATCTTGGATTAGAACTCCCCCTGTATATCTACTCATTTGCATAGGAATTCGCAAGCTTCTAGATTTTACTATCGGAATGTAATATTGTCATTTCGACAAGCAGCTTTCATACATCAGTTTTGTTATAAATTTTTTGTCCACTCAGGTCTGTTATTCAGAGCCAGAAAGGTAGAGTAGAATTTACACTAGAAAGAATCTTTAATTTTGACAACTACAACAAAATTAATTTGTAGCAAAAAACCTACATATTGTTGCACGATAGACAGATTGATAGATTTTTAGAAATTTTAGAAATTTCCGATTTATAGGCGATGACAAAAGATGGTATCTTCTATTCGAAAGTTTTTAATTTTAATAAATGCTTCATTACGGAATTCTATTGGATTTGATGATGCGAGGTTATCTGGAAAAACAAAACATTTTCCGATATCAATGATAATAATAATCATGGGATCTTTTAAAGTTATTTGATATCATAATCTTCAAAGGCAAGAATTTTAAAGTTAAATAAGGAAAGCTGATAAAAAAGGCGGGAAGAAATAGAAACTAAAAATTCGAACATTTCGATTTGCTTTTTGGCAGGCTTTAAAGATTTGTCCATTACCAATCTCTGCTTTTTACATTCATTTTTTCACTAATAAAATAATAGTGATTGTGAAGATTTATTATTCAACAAAAGTAAAATCTGATTTCAATCCGGGATAGAATGTGAATTTCGAAAGCTTTTTAATCCCTTGAAATATATCTCCATTAATAGGCTTTCTGTTAAAACTTACTATGAATCATTTATCTCCATATGTTCATAAATGTTTCACTATCAAGTAGAAAATTGATCAAATAATAATTCAGCGTTTGAAAATTTACTAGTTGAAAGCACTTGAAGTTATTAAACTTTTACGTACAATGTTCCTCTGGGATTTGAAAAAAGTTGTTCTTTGGTATATCAAAGAAATTGCAAGAAAAAAATTTAGACTTTCTCATTTTGAATTTTCAAAATCCACGAAATGTTTTCAAGTTAAAAACACGTGATTCACTTATTTAAATAACAAATTCAAAGAGTTCCAATATTTTTTTCTCCATATTTTTATAGATCGGAAAATGTCTCAACCCTACCCATGTAGAAACTTCCCTATTTTTCCCTATTTGAATTGGGGCACTGGTCAGATAATTACTGGAATAACTGGACTTTCTGGTTGAAAATTCAATCGTTCCGTTGCAAAGTCAAATTTGCGGTTTGAAAATTCGATTTTTTGAGAAAATTCAACTGTTTGGTTAAAATTTGTTTTCTTCTTAAGGGAACTTTCACATATTACGTAACGAACTTTTCTTTTGTTGAAAAAAGACGAAAATAAAAATGCCGGGATGCCAAAAGAGATGCAACGGTGTAAACAAAAGAAAAGTGCGTTACGTAATATGTGAACGTTCCCTTACTTGGATTTTTTTGTTTGTTTGTAACTTTAGGCCTTTTTTTTTAAATTTATTTATTTTGTTTAAAGTTCAACAATTTCGTTAGAAGTTTGCTTTCTTGATGAGAATCATCATTTTTGTGTTGATAAATCATCAGTTTAGTTTAAAAAATACTTCTTTTACTTAAAAAATCAATATAAATGTGAACTTTTTTTTCTTCTTTTCTCTGGAAATTCCTCTTATTTGTTTCAAAATTCCTCTCTTGTGATTATAAATTCATTGTCTCTGTTTTAAAAATCAACAGTTTTGTTAACGTTAGGAAGAATTTTGGTTTCTTTTCGATCCAGAAATCTTTTTTGTTTGGAAAGGATCTTTGTGTTAAAAATTCCTTTTCTTTTTAGTTGAAAATTTAGATGGTTTGTAGAGAAGTCGAAATTCTTATTGAAAATTTAACAATTTGGTGAAAAATTAGCCTCTTTGTTGAAAATCAAATTTGCGGAAAGGAAATTCTACTCTTCGAGTAGAAACTTCATAATTTCCAGGGGCGCACACAGGGAGGGTTTTGAGGAGTTCGACCCCCCCCCCTTCCCCGAAATGTTCGAAAACAAAGTTCATTCGAATTCCCCTAATTATTCCATCAATTTCAGTATCGAAAACCCCCTCCGAAAATAATTTTTGCGTGCGCCCCTGATCTTTCCAGTTGAAAATTCAACAATTTTGTCAAGTAATCACATTATTTTTTGTTAAAAAGTCATTTTATTTGTTATAAATTGAACGATTCGGGAAAAAATTGATTCCTTCTCGACTCAGAAATTTTTTTTGGTTAGGAAGGATCCTTCCTGTCAGAAATTTATATTTTTGTGTTGAAAATTCAGTTGGTTTTTAGTGAATTCGTCTTTTCTGATGAACTATTTGTTTGGAAATTAGCATTTTTGTCGGAAATAGGTATTTCCAGATTGAAATTCCTCTCCCTTGATAGGAACTTAATCTTTTTTAGTTCATAACTAAACTATTTTCTCAAGAAATCACATTCTTTTTCGTTAAAAATTCAATTGTTTTATTAAAAATTCGTCTAAATACTTTTTCTTTGCGGCTAAAAAATCGCTTTTGGTCGAAAATCATTTTGGTGAAATTTGTTTTCAGCTTGGATGAAAAAAATTTTTTTTTTCTTTTTTTGTAAAAATTCAAATGTTTTGTTGGGAATAATCCTTTTTGGTGAAGATTTGACTGTTTATAGAGTTTTTCTCATGTTTTATTTGAGTATCCCGTCGAAATTCAATTTATCCATGACTGAAAAATCTTTTTTGGTTGAAAATTTATCTCTTTTGGTAGAAATTATATCTGTTTTAGGTAAAATTTCATCTGTTTGGTTCATAACTATGTAATCTGTTTTGGTTGCAAATTAAGCTATTTTCTTTTTAAACTAGTTATTTTCTGTTGAACAATATTTCTTTCTCACTGAAAATTGTATTGCTTCTATTTCGATTGAAAACTGATTGTTTTGTTCCATGATCAATTTTGAAATATGATCAGAAATATGGAAAACTATACAGGGCTCTATCAAATCTCGATCTCAATTTTCTTCGTGGGAAGCATTTCGGAAAATTTGTAAAGTACTTATTGGAATAAACGAGAGTTGCTTACAATGTAAGATACATACATTTTAATAATACGACTATTTATCAACGACTATTTTTATCACTTTGAAAGAATTTTGTTTTCAAACAAGTAATTGCAGTAACCACTCAATTATATTTTGAACTTCATAATTAATCTGGGGTTCATGACGTGGGAAATGGGAGGTAAAATTATCTCTTGTGGATATTGCGTTATGAAGTTGGCTGATTCCGCGGGTTGTCGATTTTCATTATTGTCATTAGGCTGAAGTGTTCTCAACGGTACACAAAGATTAAGGATCTCTTGCAAAGTGATGGCAGATGTGGGTGGGGAGGTAAAGGGCATCCTTCAGTTAATTAAGATATTAGGTTCGTTAGACTAATTTAATAAGCGCTTATCCTTGGCTGCCGCTCTCGTGAGTGTTTCGACTACTCAGGCTGCCGAGGAGGCTCCTCTACGCACGCGTGTCATCCCTCCCCCCTCCCCAACCCCTCTTCAGGATTAGACGAGAGCGCGCCGCACCGCACTCCTTCCGCCCCAAAATTGGCAATATCCGTTCGAATCTTTATTTTGCGTCCTACAGCACCGTCTTACCATGATCAGATTCGAGGAATTTTCTTAAAACCTCATCCTACAACCTACTAGAGTACCGGCCAGAGGTTAGGTTACCGGTCTTATTGGAAATCGAATGGAATGGAGTGTCTGAAGAGAAGAGAATCTTGAATTCCGATTGTTAAATTCTCTTACCTCTGAGATTTTTTAACCTTTAATTCGGTTCGGTCCGAATCTTTTGTCAATCGAAAATTTAATTAGTGAGGTGATGATTTAGATTAAATATTGAAATATCGGTCTCAGTGTGGAGGAAATTTCAATATGGCTGATATGCCTGTTGATTTTGATTAAAAAATTGATTCTAATTTCTAATTTATAGTTCGATTACATTCACTTTGTTTGAAGAGAAGGATTTGATTAATGAAAGTAGAGGCAAGTAGAAAATTCATGACTCTTTATGTTCGCTCACAGTCTGAATGTAAAATAGGTACTTGAACGCAAAGATTTAAGTGCGATTGCTTCTGCAGCTCCAGTCCCTATTTCACAGATTTTATTTCGTTTGCCATATCCATTTAAATTTATTTCAGGGAAACTTCTTACATAAGTTAAATTACTTTTTAGCTGAAGTTACCTAAATCAAACTTTCAAAGTTTTGAATTTTAAGGCAGCTTTCTTTCTTCAATTTGTTTATAGAAGAATGTTAATAACACACAGTAGGTAAAAAAGACCTTTATTTCTTGTGTTACTCAGAATTTGAAAAAACATTTTGATTCAAACTATCAACTAGACATCTTTTAAAGAATTTTTGTCTTTACTTTTTCAGGTAATTTACTTTTTTGGCTGGTCATTTGATCATTTTTTTAGAATCAACATCCTGGTTAGCTGGAATTAGCTGCAAGCTGTAATTTACATTACATTTGCACTCAGATTTACATACTTTTAGAAGAATTGGAAAATTTGCTAAGACGCACAGTGGTTCAAGATCCCAGAAAGCTGGCCAAAAATCAGAATCTCGATATTTCAATTCGTTCGAGTAACCATATAAGGTATTTGGGGTAACTGATTTTGAAGATGAAGTGAAAAATCCAAAATCAGAAATGGCTGACCCAAAATGGCGGACATTTTTCTTAAACTTGCCATTCATTTACTTGAAAATAAGTATTAAGGGTTAACATTTTCGATTAGTAGAAAAATTGCTGTAAATAAGTTTCTCCTCAATCTCATTTGGCAATTTCTCAATTTTCCTACTAATCGAAAATATTAATATTTATTATTCCCGGACGTAAAAAAACTTAGATTTCAACATCTCTCCATATTTTGATATGAGTGTTAAGGGGTTTTTCGGGTTCGATGATTTCAAAAATGAAGCCCAAATCCAAATTGCGGACCCAAATAGCGGCCATTTTTCTAAAATCGCTATGCATCTACTTGAAAATGAGTATTAAGGGGTTTTTGGGGTCGCTGATTTAAAAAATGAAGTCCAAATCCAAAATGGCGAACATTTTTCTAAAAAATTGCTTTTCTTGAAATAGGGCACCTCGGGCAGCAAATGAAAACGGTTTCGAAAAGTAGACACTTTTACGCATTAGAAAAAAAATGGGACAAACGCACGCTTCAAATTCGAATTTCATTTGTAAGCACCTTTTGTCTGCACGATTTTCGTCTGTTGCTTCCCAATCAGATCTTCTGAGCGCGAAACCAAATGTTGCACTTCACAAACATGAGAAATTTGGGAAGAGATCCGAATTGAAATTTTTATTTTTTATCAATATCTTCCATGAAAATTATTTTTTCTCTCTACATGTTCACAAATCTTTTAGACTTTCTTCATACTTCCTGTCGAACAAAAATTCAGAATGAAATAGTATTTATCCAAAATTGTGAAAAATTTATGTTTTGGATTATATTTAATGAAAAATGTGAAATGAAAAATTGTTTATAAGAGAAGGACTCTTTTTTTAACTTCCTTACCTAATTTTGTAATTTTTATATGACATGGTCTTATGGAATCTTGGCCTTCATAAAATAATTTCTAGAAATGTTGAGAAAATAATTATATAAAAACAAGTCCATCAAAAAATAAAATAGATTGCATAAAAAATTACATTTTTGTAGGTATGTTTCAAAGTTGATTCTGGAATCATTTTTCCTCTGTTGGAGAATGCCATCGTTATAATATTGCAATTTTTTAAAAATATAAATTAAATTTGATTTGCATACCTTTCATTTCGTTTGTTTAATATTTTAAGAATGTTTATGGTGCTTCCAAGCTTTGAATAATAGAATAAAAAAGGAATTCTCTGGTAATTGTAACAAATTTTCGAAAAAACCAGAGTGTATTCATTAAAAGAAAGGCGAAGTTATAAATGTTCATTCGAATCTGATCAACTAGATATTTCCGTTGATTCCCTTCCATTTTAGACAAAAGTTAAATTTTTTTTTTAAATTTCAATACGCAATATCGACTTTCATTCCTCTTGAGATACTTTACTCTTTTTGTTTATTAATTATGTTTCGGTTATTTTACAGAATGATTCGTTATAATATTCTCATTTCTACCGATTTTATAAACCAAGCTCAAGATTATCTAGATTTGAGCATAAAAGTGCACCGAGAACATCATTGAACAATATAAACGCTTCACTGAACACTTTTCTTACTAAAGTTGGAGAAAGTTCTCCACGACAAAAATTCAAGATTATTCCTCGGTTTTCGAGATTCTAACTTTATCCTTTTTTTAGCACCTGTCAAAATGTTTGGAAAAATTGTAACGTAGGATATTCAAGGGTTTTTCACATGACTTTATAGAGGGAATGTAAAGATAAAATCTACATTTGCGATTAGATGAAAAAAAGTAGAGGATAAAAAGTTGACTGCAGAGCAATTTCGTGCGTCGTCTTTATCCAGAGAGCTAACATCTGCAATATCACATATGAGAAGTATCGTTCTTTATCAACGCTTAAGTCACCCTCAAGTATCGCTCTTTTGTCGCGTTCAGTCACGTGGTGTGGTATAAGATCGGACGATATTTTGGCAACCACTGGCCATTTTCCGGGACGAAATTGAAGGGCCTGAGGGTGAATCGTGCGAGTACACACAATGACATCATATATACGGGGTGTTCACTTTGTCACGTACGGTGTGTGTATCTTTCTTATCATCAAAGGCGGAAAATCCGCTCGGAAAGCTCGCGACGTTTTTCGAATCAAATTTGCCGCTTCCGTTGAATACGAATTCCCCCCGATAAGATTATAATCGTGCGAAAATGTACGCTTTCGCGCCATCGAACGAATATTCCTAGGCAAAAATTTAATATTATCTCCTCTGTGAATAAACGTCACTTGGAAAAAGCACTGGATCTAGAAAAGAATATTGTATAGATAGAGACAAAACACGATTTTAAATTAAATTTCAAACAAGTATAGAACTAATTCACACATTTTTAGTCGTGTATTATATTTAATCGTTTTCCTACTTGAATTACGATCAAATGTGAACATTCATAAATTGTGTTTACTCTAACTATAAATGGGACTGATTTGCATTAAATGCTTTGGTTTGTTGGTAGCAGAACCCATAAACTGAAGAATTACGACCTTGTAATGCGGAATTCCCGAGGTGTTTGAATACTTAATGCAAATTCAGGACGCATATACCATTTGTTGTGCAATTATGTTTTTTTGGTAGCATTCGCAAGAAAATATATTTCATACAATATTTCAAGTTGAGAAATTGTTTTAACGAATGTAAAATTGTCATTGAATCAGTAAAACTTTGCCATACGTTTATTATGGTAAAATTGAGTCATATAAATCTTCATATACCATCCTTGAAGTAACCGATAAATACCCTAAGGCCCTTTGATGAAAAAGTGATCACGTACACTTCACGCAATCGGAAGAAAGTAATTCATCACCTCTTGCGATTTCAGGCTTTCATCAGAATCAATCATTGGGTATTAAGGGGGTCAAGTGTGTGGGTTGAAAAAGTTCTATGAAGTGTGACCAGAGGGTTCGTCTAAAATGGGAAAAGGGATGATCTTTTCAGCGATTTTTCTTGCGATTTTTGTCACGTAATTCGAAAACAGGGATTTCTCATTTCTGCGATTAAATTCTAAGAACATTGCGATAAAAATGAACACCCCTTGTGCGTAAAGAGAGCGGGGGTGCAGATTTATGACGCACACAGAATATGTCCATACCAGTAATAAAGCGAAATTCCATGCCTTGTTGACTTAGGACGTAAATAGAAAGCTTAATATCTCTCATTGTGGTTGCACTCCCCAATACGATTTGCCCTAGGGCCCCCGAGACAATACCAACAAACTGGTAACTCCCCCAGTTTGGTAGTCATCAAAATGCGAATTTGAACAGTCATAAACCCACATATCTTGATCTTACTTCCTAATAATAAATGTCAGAATGTCTAATAAATTATTATCATGGGGTGGTGTCCGCTAAATTTCGAATTTTAAATTCTTTGGCCCGACAATTCAGTTTATTTTTGTATAATTTGAATTTTTTTAAATTGTTAAATTGTTTTGTTTTGAACAATCTCAGAATTATTTGGATAGTCAGTCGTTCCTTTCTAAATCAGCAAGTCACTCTTTCCACTCTTGTCAATATGGATAAACTTCCGATTAGGGTCCACCTCCAAAATCCTTCATACTGCGTATACTTATGTATTTTGATGCGCTGATTACGAATATGATAGTGAAAATTGGCGACCAGGCGATTTTCATGGTGAAACCATGAAAAAACAATAAAAATCATGGTTTTTTTGGGTTTATCTCAGGTAATATGCAAAATTTCAAAAAAACTTCAAACAATAGTTGTAGACCTCATCCAGATATACATTTTTAGTCCCATATGCATTTTTTTCTACAGGTACTAGTTTCCGAGAAAATCAGTGATATATCTATTTTCATTAAAAAACTCATACAAATAATGGCTTTTTGCCATTAGTTATTTCTATAACCTGTTACAGGGGTGCCTCCCCCCCCCCCACGAGACTTGGAAAAAGGGGGAGGTATGTGACATACATTATTTCCATAACCTGTCACAGGGGTGCCTCCCCCCCACGAGACTTGGGAAAAGGAGGAGGTATGTGACATACATTATTTCTATAACCTGTCACAGGGGTGCCTCCCCCCACGAGACTTGAGAAAAGAGGGAGGTATGTGACATACATTGTTTCTATAACCTGTCACAGGGGTGCCTTCCCGTCCCCACGAG
>WSXT02076885.1:0-12130 GCA_011762715.2 Neuroterus valhalla
CCGGCCTTCGATCATCTTGGTTGGGCGTAGGCTAGTTGGTCTGCCTCTGCATTCCTCTGCCTCTTCCATTCCTCTTCCTCCAGTATATTGTCATTACTCAATCAGGATGTACGCGTCATCCTCAGTAGCGTTGCGCATCGGGTCGTCGGCCTTCGACATCCTGGTTGGGTCTGATTGGGTCGATTACTTAGGGCTGTTGGTCCGCCGCATTCATATCTCTCTTCTTCTGTCGAAGAAGAGTTTCACTGTAGAGAGCTACTGCCTCCCAGTCTTCCTCACTCCTGAGCATTATCGCCGTTAGATTAGCCGGTGTCAAGCTACCCAAATTCGTTTCCAGCCCCTCTCAGAGCTCGGCCCATCTCTCGCAGTGGAAAAACGTGTGCTCTGCATCATCTTTGTCGAATCTGCAGTAGATACACGTCGGGCTCTGCACCTTCTCCATCTTGAAGAGGTAGGCTTGGAAATATCCGTGCCCCGAGAGGAACTGCGTCAGGTAATAATTTACCTCGCCATGCTTGCGACAAATCTATCATAAAAGTGTTGATGAACGTATTATTGGTTATCTTAATCAGAGCAATCTCTTATCAGATCAGTATTAGGATCACTTATATTCTGTGTGTCTGATCTCAAATTAATTGAGTTCTGGTTTTTAACGATTTGAAACATTTCTCTAAAGAGTCGTTTTCTGTAATTAAATTCAATAGCGACAATTTTTGTATTTTCAAAATCGAATTGATGATCGGAAAAATGTGAATGCTTTACAAGAGAAGTACCATACTCATCATGTGTGCAATCATTTTCATCTTCCTAAAGCAGAATATGGGAGTATCGTTAGAGTGGCCAACATAGCAGCTATCACAATGAGAACAATCAGGCGCGTAGCCAGGGGGGGGGGTCGAGCCCTCCCCCCCGAAATGTCAGGAATTATTCATGGGTATATAGAGACTCACTACGAACTTTGTCAACGAAAACATGACACATTAATGGACCCCCCCCCCCCGAAAAATTTTTCTGGCTACGCGCCTGAGAAAAATTGGAGTGATTATGAACTGTTTACACAAAGCTCCAATGTAACGGCTAAATTCAGAGACGAACGGTAGAAGTGAAATTCTATCGGTATTAAAAGGAGAAAGGTTCGAGTTTGTAAAAGAATTTTGATTTGAATTATGGAAGTCAATGGGGAATCAAAAGTTGCAATGCGAGACCTAGTGGCCATCTAGCGAACTAACCAACATGGCTGCCTATGGGATACACGTTGCATTGTTTACATGCAAGTTGCACTCAAGTTACGCACTAATAATTAATTTTGTGTTAGAATACTCAGTTAGAAGTAAATAAGAAGTTTATTTTGTTAATATAAAATCTTAAAAATGGAATTCTCTTAGAACAATAGAAAGGGGGACGATACTCGCAAAGGCTAATGCTAATCATATGCAGGCTGAATCCCATAGGCAGCCATGTTTTGTTTTGATACAGCAGCGCCTCTTTGCCCGCGGTGAATGTTTTCTTCGCATAAGATTCAATCTTTTGTTGACATATTTATTACAAAAGTGGAAGGATAATTGTTTATCATCAAAGCATTTTTGACAATTTCAATAGTAGCTTGGATGAAGCTTGTATGAGACAATTTAACAGATCTGTCAACCATGTTGGTAATGACACTGACTTTTTATTTGATATCTGTGTGAAAGAGAAAATTAGGACGGGTAAGAGTTTTTTAAACAGAATTTAATGAACTATAAAAATTTCGTTTTTGAAATAGGAGTGTGTCCTGAAATTTTCTAAAATCAGTGTTTTAAAAAACACTGGCTAAAACCAAAAACTACCATCTTCATATTATTCCATAATAAAAAATATAAAAAATCGTGAAAAAGTCAGATTTTCGCGATTCAATTTTTGTTGTGAAGCGAATAACTAGCATATCTCTATCCACATATTCTCTCTACCTTTGTATAAGGAACTCCCTTCCAATGACACTGCTCAACTGCATAGTAAACCTCAAATTCAAGACAGTGAAAACTTGGGAGTAAATTTTGTTGCAGGTTGGATCTGAACGGCGTCGACTTTACCTTGGCACTTTGGATACGATGAGCCAACTATGTGAGGTACTTTCCATAAATGCTATTTCGAATTAACGCCATGGTCTTTGAAGTATTGACGGTGTGTCAATAGCATTATGTAAAACAAGGGCCCTCTTTGAGGTGGGGATATGCGAACGGCTATCCAACATGGCGGATTGATAATTGCCACTTGATAGAGGACCCTCAGACACTGATCTGCATTATACTCTGGTTAGTGAATGCCAGCGAAAATGCGGGCCTGATCTGTATTATACCCTGGATCGTGGATGGCGTCACAATTCCTGCGGAGTTGAAGCCACAGGATTGGAGTATGTTTTTGAGTCAGGTGACTATGTTAACATTCTGATTCGGAACAGCGTGCATTATAAGACATTGAAAAGTGTCCAGGCTTTAACCTAAAAATATTTGTCCATCTTATATCGAGGGTTTAATACAGATCAGGGGTCAAAATATATACCACGTGGGAAGATCATCTTTTTTGCATGCATGCAGGTTACCTGCATGTATAAAAATATTGCTTAATATTACAAGGTGGACATAACGTTGAATAAATAAAACTGCGTACCTCAAGTCGCCGGAGAATCACACCCTGCTTAACTTGGTAACATGTACACTACTAAAGGTAATTTCCGTTGCAGGTAAATGAGACCCTTAAAAAAGCATCTCGTTCACACTTTTTTTTTCCTTTCAAGCCGAAGAACGAATCCTGATTGATGAATTGATCAATTTTTCATTGACAACAGGGATTATGACATATGTGTGAAATCGACCCCCCCCCCCCTCCCCCGGGTTTTCTCAGTCGTCCACGTTTTGAGACCCCATGAACCCGAAAAATAGGTTTTTACGGATATGTCTGTATATCTGCCTGTGAGAACGATAACTTTCAAAATAACTGAACTTATAGATTGGCCTTTGGTACACTCATTGAGTGTCAGAGAATGAAGGTAAAGTTCCTTGGCCAGCTATTTTGGATGGAAACTCGAAAAGCTGGAGCATTTTGAAAATTTTTGAGACTAAATTTTCCAAGACCTAAAAATTTTGAGCGCGGCTTTCTGTAACAAGTAATGAGTGAAATAATTTATCCTCATGATTTTTTTTGAAGGAAACAAAAATGGCAGAGTTATAGCATTTTCAAGATTCGAAAATATAAACAAAAATGAGGGGTTTTTCCCGAACAACGCAAGGTATGAAAAAAAGTTAGAGGACAAAAATGTTTCTTCTTGTGAGCCCTACAAGACCGTAAATACAACTTTTTGGATTTCCTGAAAAAATGTAGAATCTCAATTTTTATCGCACAAAAAATAATTTAACATAATCTGTGAACTCGATAACTTCGGAAAGAGTCTTCATATGCGATCGTGCTTTGGCACCCATTTCGAAGGACCAAAAAGACAAGTCGGGTTTGTTAGAAAGCTATTTTGGATAAAAAATCATAGAGGGGGAGCATTTTGAAATTTTTTTTGACTTTTTTCCAAGACTCAGAAATTGTAAGTACAATTTTTCGTAGCACGTAAAAAGTGAAACAATTTATCCTTATTATTTTTTTTCAATAAAATCAAAATTGTCAGAGATATGTTATTTTCAAAATTCAAAAATATAAAAGAAAATAAAAATTTTCAGTCATATAACGCAAGATTAAAAAGTAAGGCAGAGAGAAAAAATGTTTCTTCTTGGAAGCTATACAAGAACGTCGATACGACTTTTTTAATTTTCTCAAATAATCGAAAATCCCAATTTTGATCGCACAAAAAATAATTTGAAATAATCTGTGAATTCGATAACTTTGAGAAGAATTATCATATTCGATCGTGCTTTGGCAACCACTCCGAAGAACCAAAAAGACAAGTCGAGTTCGTTAACCAGCTATTTTGGATCAAAAATCGAAGAGGGGGAGCATTTTGGAATTTTTTTTTACTTTTTTCCAAGAGTCAAAAATTGTAGGGACAATAAATTTGTCGTATCAAGTGGGAAGTGAAACAATTTATCGCTATCATTTTTTTCAATAAAATCAAAATTGTGAGAAATACAGTATTTTCAAAATTCAAGAATATAAAAGGAAATAAGAATTTTTAAGTCATATAACGCAAGATTGGAAGGAAGTCAGAGAGAAAAATGTTTCTCCTTGGAAGCTCTACAAGACCGTCCATACGACTTTTTTGGATTTTCCCAAAAAATCGAAGATTCCCATTTTGATCGTACAAAAATAATGGCAAATAATCTGTAAAATCGATTACTTTGGAAAGAATGATCCATTCGAGCGTGCTTTGGTACCCATTTTGAATGACCGAAAAGACAAGTCGAGTTCATTAATCAGCTATTTTGAATAGAAAATCAAAGAGGGGGAGCAATTCAGAAAATTGTTTTGGCCTTCTTTTCAAAGATTCAAAAATTGTGAGTACGGTTTCTTGTAGGAAGCAAGAAGTGAAACTATTCATCCCAATAATTTTTTTGATAAAATTGAAATTGTTGGAGTTGTGGCATTAAAAAATTAAAAAATATAAAAGAAAATGAGCATTTTTAGCTAAGCAACGCGAAATATGAAAAATGGTTTGAAGGAAAAAATTTTCCTTTTTTGCAGCCCTCTGAGACGATCTTTTCAACTTTTCGAGTTTCCTCACAAAATCAAAAATTAGGATTTTGGTCGCACAAAAAATAATGAAAAATAGAAAGATTCATTTTTTGGTCAAACTATGCAAGGTACCGGAAAATATAAACTATGCTTGTAATAATAAATATAAAATAAACTTGTGCACCAAAAGAAGATCTATAAATTTGGTGAAATTAACTTTTTGATAGGACAAGTAGCTTTTGATTCATCTTTAGAAAACCATATAAAGAATGAAAAAAATTACCTTTTGGACAATTGGCAAAAGCTTAGGAAAAATCAAATCGACACAAGTTCTTTACCAGGAAAATATATCTAAATGTGGTATCAACTTCTTTAACAGGATATGTACTTTTCATTTCAATCAGGAAAGATAGCTTTCAAATTAAATATTAAAATCTTTGAAAAAATGACTAAGGCTAAGACAGAAGATTAGTAGAGAAAAGTTAGTCACCCGAAAAATATCTGTAAATTTGTTATAATTTTTCCCATTGGACGCGTAGTTTTTCTTTCTAGCGTAAAAAATAAAATTAAAAAATAAAATTCCTAGGAAAACGACACTACATGTGATACGTGAAATAATTTATCTTTATGATTTTTTGCGATAAGAACAAAATTGTCAGAGTTGTCGCATTTTCAAAATTCAAAAAAAATATAAAACAAAATGATAATTTTCAGTCAAATAACGCAAGCTTGAAAAGAAAGTCAGAGAGTAAAAATGTTTCTCCTTGGAAGCCCTACAAGATCGTGAACACGACTTTTTGAATTTTCTCAAAAAATCGAAAATTCCATTTTTGGTCGCACAAAAAATAATGAAAAATAATCTGTGAACTCGATAGATTCCGAATGAATGATCATGTTCGATCGTGCCTTGGCACCCATTTTGCGGGACCAGAAAGACAAGTCAGAGTTTGTCAACCAGCTATTTCGTATCAAAAATTGTAAGAACGGTTTCTTGTATTACGTTAAAAGTGAAAAAAATTATCCTTATTATTTTTTTTTGATAAAAACCAAATTGTCAGAGTTGCGAAATCGTCAAAATTTGAAAATATAAACAATAATGAGAATTTTTACGCAAATAGCGCAAGATATGAAAAAAATGTTGAAGAAAAAAAATTTTTCTTCTCGGAAGCCCTCCAGGATGATCTTCACAACTTTTTGAATTTTCTCAAGAAATCGAGAAATCAAATTTTGATCGCACAAAAAATGATCAAAAATAGACAGATTCATTCTTTGGTCAAACTGTTCAAGGTACGGAAAAATGTAAATGAACTAAAATTGTGCACCAAGAAAAGATCTACAAATTTTTTAGAATCAACTTTACGATAGGAAAATAGTTTTTGCTTCATTTATAAAAAAATGAGAAAACATGAACTTTTGGGCAATTGACACAACCTTGGGAAAAACAAATATGCACAAGTTCTTTACCAGGAAAATATCCTTGAACTTGTTATCAACTCCTTTAACAGGATTTGTATTTTTCGTTTCAATCAGGAAAAATAACTAGAAAACTGAAATAAAAAAACTTTTGAAAAAATGACTAAGGTTAACACAGAAAATTGATAGAAAAAAGTTGTTTACCCGAAAAATATAAGTAGATTTGTTATAATTTTTCCCATTAGACGCGTAGTTTTTGTTTTAATCTTAAGAAATAGAATTAAAAATTGAAAAATCTTATTTCTAGAAAAACTACACAACATGTTAAAAAAATTAGGCAACAATACTTCTCTATCGATTTGGACAAACTTCGATCGAGTGCGCAGCATGAGACACGCGATGAGAATGTATTCTTTAAAGCCGGAGAAGCTTCAACACAAGAGGATTCGCACTCTTCAAATTAAAGTAGTCGAAATTTCAACTTTGTGGTGCACAAGCTTTTTATACAACTGTAGGAAGGTACAAACTTGCGAGCGAAGCGCGCGATGAGAATGTTCCCGCGCAGCGGGCAGATTTTTCTCTTATTAGTTTTTGGAGGCTGTCCAACCTCGACTGCATAGTTAAATCTTGACCAACTTTATTTTCAAATCGCCCATTATTTTTTTCCTTGTAGGTAATAAACTTTAGCCTTGGGTCAAGAGATTAGTAATCGTTAAAACCTTACTTCTTGCGATACCAAAGTGAAAAAATTATTTAGCAAACAAAGAATATAGTTTCAAGTCAAAAGTATTTCAAACCCTGACCACCTTCCTTTAGCATTATTTTCTAAATCCATAGAGACCTGATTTTTTCGAACAATGTTGGATCTTCTTTTCTGCTCTATTTTGAATAGAAGTTCATTACTGAAAACCTGTGACGGTTGAGACAAAACTTAGCCGCATTTAAAACTTAAGAACCTAAGAAGATCGAGAAATATCGTACGTGTAACGAATGGAAGCTTTGACCTCCTTTCCTTTGAACTACTTCTGAATTGGAGCGATTCCGTTCCGGGTCTGGTCAAAAATACGTTTTTCGTAAAATATCAAAGACTATTATTCTTGGAGTCCTTGAAAATAAATCCATGAATCTTGCAAGCGAAAAGTTTTCTTAGCTCCTTCAGTCGGAAGTCTCCTAAATGAAAAAGACTTGTACGCATTCGGGAAGAAAATAAGATTAAGTGGAAAAGATCCACACGAGAAAAAGTGGGTCTGGAATAGTCGGTACGATATAATGTATCTACCCTGAAAATTTGGATAGGAATTTTCCCTAAGTTTCAGCATGGAATATTTCCAAATCTTGTTGAAAAAATCATTTTCTACCGGGAAGATAGAGAATTTTCCCCAGTTTTTGAGAAAGTTTCATATCATATAGAGGATGTTCTATAGAAGCTAGTTGATGTTGTCATCTTTTTGTCCACATTTATACTCCAGAAATATTTTCAGACTGGAATTTGCAAGTTTTAATAAAAAATTTTGATCCATATAAAATTAGAAACTTTAAATTCAAAACTTCCATGGAATGTTTCGTAATTTTGAGCACTGTAAATATAAAAATAGAATATGAACGAACAGGATGATAATAATTATCCTACATAAAAAGACACGTTCAAGCATACACGTGCATCCCCATACAATGCTAAATATATTTTTCCGAAAAAATAATTTCTCAAACTTACATGGGAAAGTTTCAGGAATTATTTGTCGGAAAAATAGATTTCGGGAAGTGTCGATAATGAAACGGGGCCCACAAACGGCTAGCGCCGTCACTACGCGCAAAGGATGGAGCACTATCTCCTTTCCTTTCTACTACGTTCGAGTTCGCGCAACTAGATGAGCGGTCCAGTTTATATGTCGGTGCTTTTTCCTAACCCTCTCTTACTGTTCTTTTCACATTTCATCCCTTTCTTCTCATACCTTTAGTGCTCTTATCACCCTGTTACGTCAGCATTGATGCGAAGTAATCAGAATCTATATATTCTCCTACCCACAGTTTCTTCACCTCCCTTTTCAACCTCCCGAACGCGTATTTATACCTCCCTCACCCCCTTCTATAATTCCGTTTATGAAAAACCATCCTAATTCCTTTAGGTACTTCAACAATTTCCTTCCTTCCCAATTCCGTATCTTGTCTTTGGATTTTCTTCTTCGCTATTCTCCCCATTCCTTCCTTGCTCTATCCCCTGTTCTTGGATTAAAATCTTGTATTACAAGCCCAATCCCCTCTTCGTCTTCTTCATCAGTTCCCTTATATCTTCAGATTTCTCTTCCATATCTCCGTTCACATACACTCCTACTATCTTTCATCTTTCTCCTCCCATCTTTATCTCTTCTAATAATAATCCTTCCGTTTCTTCCTTCACAACTCTCCTATCCTTCTCTGATAGGTATTCCTTCCTTATTCGCATCATAATACCTCCCATTATTCTGCCTTTTTTATTCCTCCTCTTTGTATTTTGAATCCGACATTTCCGTCATCACTACCACCTCTCAATGTTCCAAATTTCTCATGAATTCCCTATCTTTCCTTTCTAATCCTCCTACATTCAAATAAAGTATTTTCTATTCACCCCTTCCTTCCTTTCCTGTTTCTTTCTTCTTTCTACTATTTCTCGTTGCCCTCTCTTCCCTTCTTTTCTCTTCCAGTCCCCCGACAGCGCACTTTTTAATAAATTTTCTGTCTCTTCATCCGAATACCACCATATATCTTGTAATTTATTTTCCCATACTTGACCCACGTTTCCTCTCCGTTCTTTTTGTAATCCTCCGCTATTTTTCTAAGTCCATACTGCATATTCATCTGTTCCTGCGTCCAAGCATCTCTGTTCACTTCCATATAACTGCCTTTTCTCCAACAGAAGCTCCCCTTTACCTTCTCTGTTCTTCAATTTAATTAGCGCCATTTTGTCCCTCCTTCCTTTATCCCTCCCTATACTACTTACTTCTCCTTGCAGCATCCTCGAAAACACAAAAGAAAGTTGATGAATTATATACCTAACCTCAAAAAATGTGTTTTTTTTCTTCATATTTTTTCATCCATGGTCGGAGAAAAAGGAAGAAACAATTTGGAGTTTATTTCTATTTTGGTTTTCCTTAGATCTCATTTATTTCCAAACATTGTAATAGATTGTTGTAGAGTGTCTCCATGGTTCAAAACAATGTCTTTCGACGCTTCAGTTTCCTCGTCAACGTGTGTTCCATTCTGTTAATGTGAAAGTATTCGGGCAATTAAGAGATAAATGAACGGCTGCGAGCAAAAGCGAAACAAGCAAGAGACAGATGAATGTAAAACTCCATGTTCCACAGTATCAGGGCCGTACCGAAGTTCTTGGGGGTTCTTGTGCTCAATAATCGCGGGAGCCCTTTTTTTCTAATAAAAAAAACGTATCGCAAGTCAAGGGCCCTGGTGTACCGCACCGCTTGCACCAGCCTCAATGTTGATAAACTTATATTGCAGCAAGAGTCAAAAAATATTTTCCGTAATTAACTGGAGTGCAGTAGGCTAGAAAAATATCCCAATTTTTTCTCCGCTTTGCGATTCTTACATGTTGATCGCACGAGATTTGTATGCATTCTCTCGGATCCCTTTTCTTATCCTCTCCTTTCGCATATCCATAGCATTAGAAGATTGATAGGGGAAAGTTATTTACCCAAAAAATATCTGTAAATTTTTTATAATTTTTCCCACTGAACGCGTAGTTTTCCTTTCAATCCTAAAAAATGAAGTTAAGAAATTGAATTTCTATAAAAACTGCACTACATGTGAAAAAATTAGGCAACATAACTTCTCTACCGTTTTGGACTAACTTTGATCGAGTGCGCGGCACGAGACACGCGATGAGAATGTATTCGTTAAAGCCGCAGAAACTTCGACAAAGGAGAATCCACACTCATCAAATTAAAGTAGTGGGCATTTCGCTTTCAAATTCACAAGCTTTATATACAACTGTAGAGAGGTACAAAGGCCGAGCGCGTAGCGCGAGGTAAATTCATAACCAAGCGCGGAGCCTGAGGCGAGATCACCATCAAGCCTGAAACGCGAAATAAGAAAGACGCGCGCCATAGGCGCGCTCAAACTTGCAATTTTTCATACTTTGAGGGCAAGTTCTTACACGTTCAACAGAAATTAGAGTTTTGATTTATTTTAGGTTACGTATAACAACTTTGAGAGGAATAGGAATCTTTTATTTATGCTGCATAATGAGAAATTGGAAATAAAGATATCAAGGCATCCGAAGGGATTACGAATTGTTCAAAACTCTTGCAATCCTTATTATCCATTACCAGAAAGTGCATTTTTGTGGTTTCTATACAGGCGCCCCGAATTATATAATACTTATTGTGGAACGTACCTCGAAATCTTTTTATTGTGAAGTCGTCAAATTTCTACTGTCTAAGTAATCTGCTAACATCCATATATGAGGAGGAGTTCAGTAATCTATGATAGGAACAATTTTTTTGTTCAGAAATTATGTTAAAAAGTTCTAGTTTTTCATTTGGAGGTTAGTTTTTATATATCTTGAATCTTGCAGTCATGCAATATGAAAAATGTATACTTACTGAAAAGCTATTCCAGGAGGATCACGTTTTACAAACTTCACACGCTTTACAACGTATGTGTGACCGCTTCCTAATTTATGATGAAATAAGAAAATTATTCAATTCACATGACTCTTGATCCCACCAAGGAAGTGTCACGCAATAGACGCTTCCAAGCCAGAAGTGGAGTTCCACTTACGTAAGGCTATGCAAATTGTTAGAGAGTACTTCACATACCCTGCATTCTATGCGGTGTTCAAGTTTCCTGCATTCATGGATATAACTTATGACAGACATTGAAATATGTACTTCACTGTTGTTTGTCGAAAGCCTAGAGAAACATTACATGATGGCCGCAGGGTCGGCTTAACTTTGAGTGCCACCCTGGGCATCATGGAAAATGCCGCTTTTTTTAAAGCAGATACAAAATACCTTGTAATCGCAGTTCACAATATCGACGATGAAAATCATTGTTTGTGATCTGTAGACTCGATAATTTTCGAAAGCTTTAGCACACTTTTTAAGGGCACAAAAAGAAAATACGAGTTCGTTAACCAGCTATTTTTGACCAATGGTTTCGGTTTTACCCATCGAAGAAGCCTTATGAAAAATTAAAAATGCACGTTTCCACTCAATTTGCTAAAAAGAGAAAATCTTCATCTTAAAAACATGTACAAATCAACTGCTGACCTTTCTTTGATTTGACGTATACATTTTGTTCAAATCATAATAACACACTTGATAGGATGAAAAATATCCCCCTTGCGTTGCAAAAATTGCCCAACTGCTGAAAATCCCCTTTTCTATGAAGATTATCGAATTTTTTGTTATTTTTGACGAAATTAAAAGAAAAATTAATTTCACTCCCCTGGCCTCAAGGAACACATTCTTATTACAATACTCGCCATCGATATTTACAGCTCGCAAAGTTTGGCTAGAAAATTGAACGAAAATTATTCGTTTTATCGAAGAATTATGATTAGCAATAAATTTGTAGATTTTTTTGAGGTGAATGATTTTGGTCTTCTTCAATTTTTCGTACCTCACATAGTTTTGCTGAAAAATGAAAATTTTCATTTTTCGTAACATTTTAAGATTAAAACAAAAACCATGCATCTTATGAAGAAAGTAATATTTTACCAAATTTGTAGAGCTTCTAAAACGAATGATTTTGTGATTTAACATTTCTTTGCACCTTGCATATTTTGAGCGAAAATATGAATTTTTGATTTTTCAAAAAGCTATTGCGATGGGTGAAACCAGAACAATTGATAAAAAATGGCTAGTTAACGAACGAAGACCGGGAGAAGCCGAGCGCGAAACGTGAGGTCTATTCCCAGAGAGCATGAAGACTAGAAGAAGAAGTGTCAACGATATGTCCTGGCGGTCTCGAAAAATGTACAGCATTTTCGTCAAGGTAGTGTCTGGTTTTGCTATGTTCCTTTGCCGCGTGGAGGGGAGCGGCGGCCGTCTTGGTTCAGACACTATGACGA